>PVKC010025945.1:0-16293 GCA_004027635.1 Crocidura indochinensis | reverse complement strand
TTTTCTTCTTTCGTTCTTTCTTCCTTTCTTTCTCTTTCTTCTTTCTTCTTTCTTTCTTTCTTTCTTTCTTTCTTTTTCTTTCTTTCTTTTTCTTTCTTTCTTTCTTTCTTTCTTTCTTTCTTTCTTTCTTTCTTTCTTTCTTTCTTTCTTTCTTTCTTTCTTTCTTTCTTTCTTTCTTTCTTTCTTTCTTTCTTTCTTTGATATTGGTATTTCTAAGTCATTGTTAGGACTTTGACTTTTATTCTGAGATGTACAAGGAAAGAGCCTTGTACATTGGCAGAGCAGTAACAAGATTTGACTCAATATTTCAACAGAATCAACTCTGGGCACACTAGGAGGCAAGGACAGAAGGAAGGAGAATAGCTTAAACATCTATAATTAAGGTTTAGGTGATGTAGACTTTATTTTCATTTCATTTTTTTAAGCCACACCTGCTGGTGGTGGGGATTACTCTTGGTGATTCTCGGGGATTGCTCACAATAGTGCTAGGGGACCATGTGGTGATGGGGATAGAATCTGGGATTCCTGAATGCAAATCATGTGTTCCAGACCTTTGTGCTATCTTCCTGGTATTTCAGACTTATTTTTCTTTTTCTTTTTTTTTTTCTTTTTGGTTTTTGGGCCACACCCAGTGACACTCAGGGGTTACTCCTGGCTATGCGCTCAGAAGTTGCTCCTGGCTTGGGGGACCATATGGGACACCGGGGGAATCGAACCGCAGTCTGTCCTAGGCTAGCGCAGGCAAGGCAGGCACCTTACCTTCAGCGTCACCGCCCGGCCCCAGACTTATTTTTCAATTGGAATTTTGCTTGGGTGGCAGTAAAATCAGTTTGTTTTCATTCTGTGCACATTAGCTAAATGAAAGGAAGTATCTCAGATGCACATACAATATCTAGAAGATGGCAATTTGATAATCATTCATGTGCAAAACCATCAGGAGCTGTCAGTAGGCGTGGAGAAGCATGGTGTGATATTCTTGTTTCCCCCAAATATCTCTTTCTTAATGCTGTTCTTTGTTCATAACCTACAGTCAGTTCCTTCTGTATTATTTCAGCTTGAATTGTTTCTCCTCTCTTTTCTTTTATATCTGGAGAGTAGGTCCTCCTATTTCCTTCCCTTTCCTTTCAAATATTCAAAATCCCTGCCTCCAAACTTCCCAAACATCTGTTGCTACAGGAATAATCTGATAAACTCATTCATATGGAAGAGCAAATGACTGAAAAAGTCTTGTCATGACAAAGTGTAACTTCCTTTTTATCCCACTGCTTATATTAACATAGATAAAAACCTCAAGTCAAAATATTGATTATAGTTGTAAGTTCTCAGACTGTGGGAGGAAGGCCTTATGGAAAGAGTTGGGGTCTTATGGGTGCCAGTAGTACAGTAAGTAAGGATAAGTTATTACTCTTTCTAAGGGTGGCTGTAGCTTCATGCCATTCAAATAGACCCTCTGTTCAGCCTGGCACCTCACAGTCACTGCCATTAGGGTCTCACTGACTTTCTTTCTTTTTTTTTTCTTTTGGTTTTTCGGGCCACACCCTTTTGATGCTCAGAAGTTACTCCTGGCTAAGTGCTCAGAAATTGCCCCTGGCTTGGGGGGGACCATATAGGACGCAGTGGGATCGAACCGCGGTCTCGATCTTTCCTTGGCTAGCGCTTGCAAGACAGACACCTTGCCTCTAGCACCACCTCGCTGTCCCCCTCTGAATTTCTAAGGACTACTAGGAATGACCTTTCCTTTCTGTCAGTGATTGGGATATATATTCTTTCCAAAGGGGAGAAGTCAAATACTGGCCCTGGAGGTAGTGAGAATATTGAGATAGTATTTGGGAGTCCAATTATTTTAGCTCTTAACCTAATTTCTCCAGAGAAGGCAGAAGAGCTCAATGGTTAGGAAGCAAATGTTGCTAGATTCATCCAGGCTCTACCATCTATGTTGCCATGTATGTATCTATGTATACATACAATGTATGTCTCTATGTCTTTTTCTCTATATGCTTACTTTCTTGGCTTGCTATGTGAGTTAAGTGAACTACTATATATAGAAAAAGTATAGCATGACATCTGGAGCACAATAAAAATGTGGTAATTGTTAGTATGTTTTATCACTATGATTGTAATTATAGTTTTTGTTATCTAGGGCCATTGTGTGGCTGGCTGGTTACAATGCTACAACCCAGGAGATTGCTCGGCCTTCTGAACTGCTGGCAGGAGTCAAGGCATACACGAGTTTCATACAGTCATTGGCCCAGTTTTTGGGTGCAGATGTTTCCAGAGTCATCCGAAATGCCCTCCTGCAGCAGACACAGCCACTGGACTCATGTGGGGAACAGACTATCACCACCATCTACACAAATTGGTCAGTTGCTTATTCTCTTCTACTGCCTTACCTTAGAATCCAAGCATTTAGTTTAGGAAGTCACAGACCCCTAAGTGGAAACTTGTTTCTATGCCCTACCTGCTCTACTCTCTCTCTAGATCCAATCCCTGCGGATTGCAGTAATAAACTGGGGGCAAACCTGCAAGCTGTTTGTTCTCTGTGCCTCTTAGTTCCCTTATTTCTCTTTATTGTCATTATATTTAACACCTTCTCTCTGGAATATTATCTCTTAATTTCAAATTATGGTTATGCCAAGTTTAACAAATTGTTCTTGGTAAAAAAAGAACAAACTACAAAGAAAAGAAGGCTTCATCCCCAAACTGTAGGCAAAAGAAGAATCAACATTTTTTTTTTTTTTTTTTTTTTAAGATTTGAAGAATGGGAAAAGAGCTGGTATTCTTCCTTCCAGTGCCACTGGGTGGCGCTTATTATCCAATATCAGCTCAGCATGAGCTGAGCTATAAAAGAAGCCTCTGAATTGGGGGTTGGGGGGCGGGGGAAGCTGTAGGGAAAAATTGAGGCTAGATTTACAATTACAGATACCAGCAGAGACCAGACAGGTAAGGCAAATGGGTGTTGTGGGTACTGTGGGAACTTTGAGTAGGTTGAAGAGAATATTTACTTTTAAAGGGCTGCCATTAGTTAGTTCCATCTGATTGCTGCTTAACTACATTCATTTTTTTAGATGTACTCTCTGTTTCAAAAAATTGAGAACTAAGAGCTGGAGTGATAGAACAGTGGGCACTTGTAAGTGGCTTTATAAGTGACCAATTCAGGTTTAATCCCAGAACCCCCTATATTCTCCTAAGCCCTGCCAAGAATGAGTCTTAAATGGAGGGCCAGGAGGAGTCAGCTCTGAACCGGGTGTGACCCAAAACACACCAAGCAAACAAAAAATTGAGAACTAATTTAAATTAAAATGAAAACAAATCACGTTTGATGGCCAGATTTGGTTCACTGGTGGTTAGTTTATGACTGCTGTAAGACCTTGGCCAGACCTAGTGTCCATCTCGGCATGTGGCAGGGGTTAGTAAAGCTCTCCTTTATTGACACTGGCTGGAGGCCAGTCTACTCAGGCTACTCAGAGTCAACTTGGAGACTAGATGAGCAGTGTTCATGAGGCTTTTCTCTGTCAAGATTTGACTTAAGACTCACTTCCAAGATCCTAGGTCTTCAGTCCAACATTCATATTAAAGTGGTTGAGACTAAACATATTTGAGAGGAGCCCAGTTACATTTCTTTTTTTCCCTACAAAAAGACCAGAGGTGAGAGGATTGTAATAGCTGGAAAAGAGAAATGACTGAGGAAGGGGAATGAGCATCACTGCAGTTGACAGCAAAGTGAAATCCTTTGCAGATTAGAGACAGAACAGAATCACATTATTGCCAATTATTTCTGAGCTAGCCAGCAACTTTCGGTGTTAGAGCCTTGAACTGTCTTTGTTGAGCCTCTTTTACCTACCTTGGAGTCTGAGCTCAGTGATAGTAGGAAGCAAAAAGGATTGAATATTGATCTTTCATCTTTTTTGGCCAATCCTATAGGTACCTAGAAAGTCTGCTTAGGCAGGCAAGTGGTGGGACCATCATCCTCTCCCCAGCCATGCAAGCCTTCATCAGCCTCCCAAGAGAAGGAGAGCAAAACTTCAGTGCAGAGGAGTTCTCTGATGTCTCTGGTGAGCTTGGTGCTGGCTCTGCTTCTTTTGGAGCAGATCCTTTCTTTCAGAACAATATCTCAGTCTATAGTCAATATTTAATCTCCTCCCCTCTCACCTCTTTTGAGAGGCTCAATCTACATTCTCTTCAGTATCTTTGCTAGAATCCACATTGGGACAATAAAAAAGATATTAGGTGAAACCCAACATTTAGGAGTTATTTGGAAATTGAAGTAGAGAGAAAAAAAATAAGAGGAGTTAAGAAGTTGCACAAGGGGTCTCAAATCATTTAACATTTTTGTGGGGGGGCACATCTGGTTCTGTGCTTAGGAATCACTTCTGGTAGGCTCAGGGATATGTGTTCTAGGGACTGAATTCAGGTCAACCATGTGCCAGGTTGATACATACTGTATCTTTCCAGCCCAGTAATTTTTTTCTTTGAAGGGTAGTAAATGATTGTTTTTCATAACCACAAAGGATGAAGATATAGTGAAGAATAAAAAATAACATGGAAGGGGAAATATTCTCATGATTGTAAATATAAGACAGTGGTATTTGTTTTATTTGTTATAAAACATAGTATCTTTGGGCCCGGGAGATAGCATGGAGGTAAGGCGTTTGCCTTTCATGCAAAAGGTCATCGGTTCAAATCCCGGTGCCCCATATGGTCCCCCGTGCCTGCCAGGAGCAATTCCTGAGCATGGAGCCAGGAGTTAACCCCTGAGCACTGCCGGGTGTGACCCAAAAACTATAAAAAAAAAAACAAAACAAAAAAAACATAGTATCTTCTTCCTAGGGATAAAGTTCTTAAATTGATGAAATTACATAATGATCGTGATATGGAATAATAATAACATAATAATATTATTATAATTATATATAAACATATATAGTAATGGGATAAAATAATGTAATAAAATAATAATGATATGGGATAACATTTATTATGGACTAAGTTCTAAAGGTTCACATGTATTAAATCACTTAACTCTCAACAAATTTGAGGTATATAATCTAATTATACCTTGTTTTACTGATGAACACATTGACACACAGGGAGGTAAAGGAACTTGCCTAAGTTCTAACATTTGTGAATGGTAGAACTGAGGTTTCAACTCAAGGCAATCTTCTAGAACTCAGCTTCTTAATCTTTATGTAGTGCTGATTGCAGTGTATAGAAATGATTTTGTATTTCAGGGAGAATGGGTAAAAAGGGAGTGAGTTTATAAGTTGTTCTCTTTTTAAAAAGAGAGCTTGGAACCCTACAGATATTTTTAACAGACTTGTTTCACTAACTAATTCATGAACTATCATACTATTTCCTCTTTCTTCTCATCTTCATATAAATCATGGATCTTGCATGGGATCTGGTAGGAGATGTTTCAATGACCCAGCCTACTCCACCCTTCTCCTTCTGTAAGGGTGATATAAAGTCATAGTTCAGTATTTTCCAGTTCTGCCTCATTGCCCTTACACTAACACCATCAAGAAGCTGACCCTTCTCATTACCTGATCGAAGTTTCAGATGTCCTCTTCTCATCAACTTCACCCACAATATGTAGGCAGCATCATTCTAAAATAAGCTTTAGGTCTTGCTGTCAACTGACAAGCTGCAGGTGGTAATGATCATTCCCCCTTTCTACCACCCCACCCAATTTCCTTGGGTTTCCATGGTGATGGGACAATGCTACTGCAAAAATAGATAGATGTAAAGAGAAGGATGCCCTAGGGTTACTAGACTGGAGTACAGAGACTAGAGTAAGGAGCGTTGGTAGACCTAAACTAAAAGATCAGTGTGTGCTTCCTTTTCATCAGCTCCAAGAAGGCAATTGAGTCCCTCTTACTTCCTGTAGCCATTTAACATTATCTAATTTGATCAATCTGAAAACCCATTTCTAGTTTTTAGCTCAGTTCTTCCTTTATTAATAGGTGACACTATATATATAAAAGATTATATATATATATAAAATCTTATTTTTCCAGACAATTACTCTTTGTTAACTGCTGTAATAGTCTTACTTCTCTGCCGTTGGTGGAATCAGAGATCAACTGGTTCTGTCTCTAAAGATTTAAATGGAGCCTTGGTTTCTTTTTCCCTCTAATATTTTCTTAACTGTATTAAACTCCAGTTTTTTTTTTTCCTATAGGTCTCTTGGTACTTCCGTTTATTTTCTTTCTTTCTTTTTTTTTTGGAATGCCTGTATGCTGTATTGGCACTTTGACAACGATCATAGCCAGAGTTTTACTTGCCTGAATTTGTCCCTAGTGTTTCTAACATGGGACTTCCCTAGGCTGGTTTTATTCACAGAAGGCCAGAACAGGCTTGGTAAGGGAGGATAAGGCACTAGTGCAGACTTGAAAGGAAACAGATTTTTAAGAGCTCTAGAAATGTATGTTGATTTGATTAAAGAAAAGGTAGCTTATGGGGAGGAAAACTTGGATAGTGAGATTTTAAATAAGGGAAGTGGAAGGAGGAAGAAAGGAAAAGTCAGAACATACTAGATTATAATTATGGTATCTGCTAGGACACAGTAAGGGGCTATAGCGCATTATGCTCAGTTTTGGTACCAGCTCTTGACTTGGTTAAGGAACCTTAGACAAACACTTAACTCCCTAAGACTGTTAAACCAGGATGATGTTTGCTTATTTCATAGAATACCCTATTCATAAATAATTTTGTATTTTTCTAAGGTTTGATAATGTGGTATTTAACTTGCTCTCATACTAACTCTGGGAGGTAGTGAGGGCAGATATTAATTTTTTTTTACAGAAAAGTAAGTAGGTTCAGCAAAGGTTAGGACTTGTATAAAATACCTGAAGAAGTCTAGATTCTATAAGACTATAAAGCCATGTACAGGAAAATAGCAGGGCGAACAGTGAACATACTGGATTTTCCATATTCAAATAATAAAATAGAGGAGAGATATATTAAAAAACAAATCTACAATTGTCTCTCTAAAAATCAAGTACCTAGGGATTAGTTTAACAAAAGAAGTGAAAGATTTATACAAAGAAAATTATAGGGACCAGCGAGGTGGCACTAGAGGCAAGGTGTCTGCCTTGCAAGTGTTAGCCAAGAAAAGATCGCTGATCCTCCCGGAGTCCCATATGGTCCCCCAAGCCAGGGGCAATTTCTGAGTGCTTAGCCAGAAGTAACCCCTGAGCATCAAAAGGGTGTGGCCTGAAAAAACAAAAAAAAAAAAAAGAAAATTATAAAACACTACTAAAAGAAATGAAACAAGATATGAGAAAATGGGAACACATTTCCTGCTCATGGATTGGAAGTATTAATCTTATTAAAATGGGAATATTGTAAAAGGTATTATAAAGACTAAATACAGTCCATATAAAAATAACATAACTTTTAAAAAAGACACAGATGAAATAATGTTAAAATTTATATGAATTAAAAACTCTCCCTTCCCAATAAACAAGGCACTTTTAGAAAAAAGGATGGGAGGCTTTTCTTTCCTCAATTTCAAACTATACTATAAGGTTGTTTTGTTTTGTCTTTGTTTTTGGGCCACATCTGGCAGTGCTCAAGGGTCACTCTTGGTTATCTGCTCAGAAATAGCTCCTGGCAGCCATGCGGAATTCGAACCAACCACCTTAGGTCCTGGTTCCGCTGCTTGCAAGGCAAACACCTCTGTGCTATCTCTCCAGCCTCAACTATAAGGTTGTAGTAATCAAAATAATATACTAGAATAAGGAGAGAATATCAGGGCAAGGAAATAGAATGAAAAACCCTAAGACAGATTCTCAATTATGTAGACAAGTAATCTTAGTTAAAATGTTAAAATATATAAAGGAAGCAAGGGAAAATAATTTCAACAAAAGGTATTGTGAAAACTGGTTGGTCACATGCAAAAAAATGAATGTAGACCCCTTTCAAACACAAAAGTGAAATCTAGGTGGATTAAAGGCCTTAACATTAGACCTGAATTCATGAATTTTATTCAGGAAAACATAGGCATAACACTTCATGACATTGAAGCTAGAGGCATTTTCAATAATTCTATGCTATTAGCCAGACTAATGGAAGTACAGATAAACAAATGGGACTACATGAAACAAAAAAGCTTCTGTACTCTAAAAGAAACTGCCAGAATAAAGAGACACTTCACAGACTAGGAGGGAATATTTACTCATCACTCATAATAAAGGATTAATACCCAAGATATTTAAAGCACTGATAGAACTTTACAGGAAAAAATTTACAACATTTCATCAAAACTTGTGGAGAAGTGATGAATAGAAACTTTCTCAAAGAAGGAAATACAAATGGCCAAAATATGTAAAAAATGTGTTGAATCACTTATTAGGAAAATTCAATGAAAACAACGAGATATCTCATATCAGTGAGATGGCACACATCACAACAAAAACAACTAGTGTTGGTGTGGATGCAGGGGAAAAAAGTATCTTCGTTAATTGCTGCTAGTTCATGTTGGCTGGTCCCAGCTTTTGTAAAAAAAAAAATATGGACATTTTTTAATAAGCTAGGAATTGAGTTTTCATATGACACAGCAATTCTACTTCTTGGCTTCTACTCTAAAGGCCCCAAAAGTCTATTCCAAAAAGACATTAGCACTCTATGTTCATTGGAGCACTAGTCACAATAGCCAAAATTTGGAAACAACACAAGTGTCCAAGAACAAATGAGTGAATATAGAAATTATGGTACGGATACACTATAGAACACTATTTGGCTATAAGAAAAGATAAAAATTACGCAATTTGCTGCTACATGGATGAATTTGTAGAGTATCATGCTGAGTCAAGTTAATCAGAAGAAGTACAGATACACAATGATCTCTCTCAAGTGGGATATAAAGAAACACATAGAGAATAACAAATGCTCAAAACTACGAAACTAAGAATTGGTGTTCAATAAGAAGTTTACTATACGGGGCCCGGGAGATAGCATGGAGGTAAGGTGTTTGCCTTTCATGCAAAAGGTCATCGGTTTGAATCCCGGTGCCCCATATGGTCCCCCGTGCCTGCCAGGAGCAATTTCTGAGCATGGAGCCAGGAGTAACCCCTGAGCACTGCCGGTTGTGACCCAAAAACCAAAAAAAAAAAAAAAAAGAAGTTTACTATGTTAGGAGGCACAGAGGAATGACAGGCTGATAAGGGGAGGGGAAGACACTGGTACAATGATGGAGGATGTGATATCTAAATAACTTATCCAGGAAACCCTATCATTAACAATATTGTAAATCATAGTGCCTAAAAATAAAAAAAGACAATAGTTATCATTGTGGCAAGTTCTTGGTGAGTAAAAATAGTCCCACTGGCATACCATACCTGACGCTTGAATGAATGTAGAGTTCCAAGCTAATTTTGCTTTTTCAGTTTCCCAGTTCCTTTTCCTTTTGAAAGCCATTTTAGATGTTCAGGTTTCCTATAACTGTTGTGCATTGTCCAGTGAGGTTCCTCAGAGTCCCAACTGGAATTGCTATAAATCTGTTGCAGAGATGCGAGCTTTGGCTGAACTCTTAGGCCCCTATGGCATGAAGTTCTTGAGTGAAAATCTGATGTGGCACGTGACGTCTCAGATTGTGGAATTGAAGGTACTTGTGAAAGCAAATCCTGGGAAGAAGAGTCCAGTCTTGGTGTGGGGGGGGGGTGCAGAGGGGTGGCAATAGGGGATGGGGACAGATATACCATGGGTCTCTTATTTTCCTGTTTCATGTCTCTGTGTACTGCAGAAACTTGTGGTGGAAAACATGGATGTACTTGTTCAGATCAGATCCAACTTTAATAAGGCAGACTTGATGGCTTCCCTGCTGCCTCAGCTGACAGGTGAATGAATACCTTTGCTGAAGGGAGAAGAAACTATGGGGAAAGTATTGCTATTAGAGGATTTAGTAAGGGGTGGGGGGATCTGGGAAGTATAAAGGATCTGGAAAAAAAAAACATTGCTGTTTCCCTAAGAATTTTATCTAATATTCTTCTTTCTTCTCAGGAGCTGAAAATGTGTTGAAACGTATGACTATCATTGGTGTTATTCTCAGTTTTAGAGCCATGGCCCAAGAAGGACTTCGGGAAGTAAGTTGAAGGAGAGGGGGCTGCTATAGAACCACGCACACTTCTGTGTGTAGGGTTTGTATAAGAAACAGTGAAAATCTGGCAAGCAGTGCTTAATATGGTAGAGGTCTTGGAAAATTTATGGGGAAAGATGAGTTGAGAAAGCTTAGAAGCATTGAAGAGTGGGTAGTTTAGGAAGCTGGCTTTTTTTCTTTGCTACACCTAGCAATGATTAAGGGTTACTCCTGACTGCTCAGGAATCACTCTTGGAGGGATTGAGGACCATATGAGATGCCAGGGATAGAGCCTGGATCAGCCACTTGCAAAGCCAGCACCTTCCCTGCTATTCTTTTGCTCCTGCCCTGGTCTGTTTTTTAACCTAAGCCAAGCTCCTATTCTGGTTTATTACCATCTAATTTGAAAACACTGGCCACTGTCCTGTAGTACTATTAAATATTTTAAATTAAAAAAATAAAAAAATTGAACCACAGTGAATTATAAAATTACAAAGTTCTTCATGCTTGAGGTTCAAAAGCACAGTGTTCCAACATCTATGTCTTCATCAATGTCCCTAGTTTCCATCCCAGTCTCCAACCTGCCTCTATGGCAGGAAATTTTTTTCTCTATTTTCTTTTTTTCTTTTTTTTTTTTTTTTTAGCTTTTTAGGCACTATGGTTTACAACAATGGGGAGGAGAGATGAACTGTGGAATACTTAATCTTGTCTTTGTTTCAGGTTTTCTCCTCCCATTGTCCATTTCTTATGGACCCCATTGAATGCCTGAAAGAGTTTGTCACCCCAGACACAGACATCAAGGTATGGGGGAGTGCAAAGGGGAATCTAGTTTGGAAATTTTTGTGTTTGAAAGAATGTTCTATGTAGGAACTTATAATGGAGAAAATTTGAGCAGAAAAATAAATTTTGTGGCGAGAGAGCACTGGACAGACAATGTTTGTAATGAGAGATTTGGGGGAAACCTCGGAGATGTTGAGAAATGGTAGCTTCAGAGACTCTAGTGGTGAAAAAACTTTAGTGGTAAGGAAGGTAAGCTCTAGAATAATATCTGTAGGTTTCCATCTAATATGTAAAATTTAAATGCCAGTTATGTGCAGACAAGTTCCTCTTTAGTAAGAAGGAGGTTAGGTTCTTGTAAAAAGATCTGCTCCTTCTATTCCCACCCACCCTATCTACCCTCAGAGTTTCCATTTATTTTTTTTCTGATCTTTTCTTCTCATAGTTCTACACTTCAGGCTTTTCTATTGCTTGTGTCATTTCTCTTAAGCCCCACTTATTACAGAGTAAAAAGGGCTTGATAGACACCACCAACTTTAAATATCCATTTTTTCTGCATTCACCCTCTCCTCACTTCAAATCATCTTTGTCTTTTGAGTCCCTGGAACAAGTATGCTCTGCAGGAAATATAGCTGAAGATTGGGAAAAAGGGCCTTCAGATACATTAGTATTTGTTTGTTTTTAGGACCACACCCAGCATGATTCAGAGCTGTCTCCTTGCTCTGTGCTCACACACCATTTCTGGAGGGGCTCAGGGGACTATTTGGGGTGCTGAGATACAACCCAGGTCAGTCACATGCAAGGCAAGATCCCTACCCGCTGTACAGCTCTCCAACTCCCAAATCATTAAATATGTGGGACAGTTCCTTCGCATAACTGATATTTTCTGAAGGAGGGATGTCAGTGATAAGAAAGAAGCTAATAGAAAGAATTCAAGTTAGATGTTATGAAAAGCTTCCTTCTCTTTAGATTAATATTTGTGAAATTTCTTCCTCTTTTTGACTGAAATCAGTTGAGATTCAGTGGTTACAGGTGCTGGGGGGTGGGCCATGACTGGAATAACTACCCTTAGAATTGGTCTTTGATTTTAAGGAGAGCCTGCATTTTTGGCAGCTGCTGATGTTGAGGCCCAATACTCAAACCTGTCAGGAGCTTTTTTAGTTGATATCTCCTGGGCTGCTCTGAGCTGTAGGCCTGCCTGCTGGTGAAAATAAGCAGGTGGGGCGGGGAAGGGGGATGATCTGTCCATCAGATTCTGTTGCTGCCTCAGAGCAGTGAGCAAATTAGCAGAAGAGAAAATAAGATCCCTCTAAGCAACCTTCTAGAGAAAATTATACACCCCGGACCAGGTAGGTTTCTGGTCCCTATAGACATCCATAGGATTACCTAATTAGTAGATAAATTATTTTGATTTTTTTTTAATTTTTGGGCTATACACCGTGGTGCACAGGACTTTCTCCTGACTCTGATTCAGCCAGAATCATTACTGGCTGGACTCAGGGGACCATATAGAATATGGGGGAGTGAGCCTGGATCAGCCTCATGCAAGGCAAGCTCCCTAGTCACTGTCTATTGCTCCAGCTCCAAGTTAGTAGTAATTTAAATAAATGTCAAAACAGAATGTAGCTCAGGTTTGCCTCCTGAACCTAGGTAAAATATATGTATTTAATTTTAATTGTGGGATTATATGCACAACATGTCCCTAGTTGAATATTATTTTTGTTGTTGTGTGGTTGCACTGGAGGTCTCACACTTGCTTGTGGTGTGTGCGTGTATGGATAGAATCTGGCAGTGCTGAGACCTGCACTCCATAATGTGCAGCTGTTCTGGGATTGAATTCACAGCCTCATCTATTCAAGGCAAGGCATATATTCTTCCACTCACCACATCTACTTAGTTGCCTACTATAGAAATAATTATTGTTTCAAAACATGTTAGTAATTTTTTCTAAATGTCAAAAGGGGCTTAATTTCTCAGGGTATAGTGGGGGTAAGGGTTGAGGTTACATTCTGGTAACTTGCTTTAAAGTACAATGAGGAATTTAGATATTAGTCAACAAATATTAATCAGGTGCTTTCTCTGTTTTTAGTATTATATAAAAATACCTTTTGTATTTTAGTATTGTTTTAGAAAAGATGAAAACTGCAATGTCTGGATTTATGTTTTTTCACTCTGCTTTGTTTGGGATCCATACCTAGCGATGCTCAAGACTTATGCCTGGCTCTGTGCTCAGGGATCATTCCTGGCAGGTCTTGGGGGACCTTACATGTTACCAAGAATTAAACCAGAATTAGTTATGAGCAAGGCAAGCCCTTTAACTTCAATGCTATCGCTACACTCACAATGTTTCTGAATTTAGGACAAAGCGGGGGAAAAAAGAAGGAATGTTATCTATTGGTGACTCTGTTAGTCATTAGATGCTTTGAACATGTGGATATGGGGATATTCAGGAAACTATATGGGAATTGAACTTGGGTTGACTGTGCACAAGGCAAGCACCCTACCCCTACCCATGTTCTATCACTCTGGTCCCTATTTTCCCAGTTTTACAAATTAAAAAAAAAAAACAAGACTCAAAGAGACTTAAGTAATTTTAGTCATGGACACGAGGTGAGTAAGTAAGTGGTGGCACTATTATCTTCTCATTCTAAAGTCCTTTCTCTATTTGATGAGAGGTAACTTATATGTCTCCCTCCCTATATGTGTGAAAATTCAGCTAATAATATCAGGTTCTGTGTGAGATCAGTGCTGAGTCAGTGGTATCAATTCAAGGAGAGAGAGCTGAGATTGGGAAGATGTAATCTCAAGGAAGTAACAGATTTAAATGAATCTTTTGGATGAAAATATTAGCAGAGGGGAGGAAATAACACTGTAGAAGAGGTGTAGACATGATGCATATAAAGTTAGACAGTGAGTTGTCTGGCTCAGCTTCTATGGAAAACAGCATGGCAATGTCTCAAAAAAGTAAAAATAGAACTCCTATCGGATCAGCTATTCCACTTCTTGGCAACTACTCCAAAAACATTAATTCAAAAAGATATATTTCTGTGTCACAAAAATACAATACAATAGTTTGATACAATAGCCAGGAGATGGAAACAATCCAAATGTCCAATGGCAAATGAATGAGTAAAGAAGTTGTGGCACATAATGTACAATGAAGTACAATGCAGCTATAAAAAGAAATGGTAACAACCATATAGTTCATAGCAATGTAGATGGTACTGGGGGTACTTATTAAGAAAAATAAGCCGGAGGGAGAAGAATAAATACCAGATGATCTCATTCATTTGTGGAATATAGAAAGGCAAAACAAAAGAAAGAGAATATTAGAAAGTAAAAACCCTGGTCATGGATTACAAAACTTTTTAGCAAACAATGGGAGGAGAGATATGGAGAAGGAAGATCACACAAGAGGTAACATAGGGACACTGGTGCACTGTCATGGATACATTGGTAGTAAAGTGCAGAAATTTTGCGTATTGATATCCTAAAATTAACGTTCTTTAACAACCTAAAATAGTGAGTTAAAAATAAAGTAACTAGGGGCCGGGCAGTGGCGCTAAAGGCAAGGTGCCTGCCTTGCCTGCACTAGCCTAGGACTGACTGGACCGCGGTTCGATCTCCCGGTGTCCCATATGGTCCCTCAAGCCAGGAGCGACTTCTAAGCGCATAGCCAGGAGTAATCCCTGAGCATCACTGGGTGTGGCCCCAACCCCCCCAAATAATAATAATAAAATTAAAAAATAAATAAATAGGGGGCCGGGTGGTGGTGCTGGAGGGAAGGTGCCTGCCTGCCTGTCTTGCCTGCGCTAACCTAGGACGGACCGCGGTTCAATCCCCCAGTTCCCCATATGGTCCCCTGTGCCTGCCAGGAGCGACTTCTGAGCGAATAGCCAGGAGTAACACCTGAGCGTCACCGGGTGTGGCCCAAAAACCAAAAAAAAATAATAATAATAAAATAAAATAAAAAAAATAAAGTAACTAGGGACCGGAGCGATAGCATAGCGGTAAGGCATTTGCCTTGTATGCAGCCAATACAGAACTGACCAAGGTTCGGATCCCAGCATCTCATATGGTCCCATGAGCCTGTCAGGAATGAATTCTGAGCTCAAAGCTAGGATTAACCCCTGAGCGCTGCTGGGTGTGACCCAAAAACAAATTAACAAACAAAAGTAACTAGTAGTTTGAATGCAATGAATAATCACCCTTTGTATTTATTTGGGCTCTATGGTATATACAAATTGTAAGCTGATGCTTTGTCCCAGTAGGCTAGGGAGAACTATAAAAGAGGTACCTAAAAAGTTGATTAGTTAGAGAAATAACTACATTGAGAACTATCCTAACAATGAGAATGTATGAGGGAAATAGAAAGCCTGTGGAGAGTACAGGCAGGGGTGGGGTGGGGAGGAGGGAGAATTGGGACATTGGTGATGGTAATGCTGCACTGGTGATGGGGGGTATTCTTTACATGACAGAAACCCAACCACAATCATGTTTGTAATCAAGGTGTTTAAATAAAAAAAATATATATTTTTAAAAAGTTGATAGTACTATAGGGTCAGAGCAATTGCACAGCAGGTAGGGTGTTTACTTTGTATGCTGCTGGCCTGGTTTGATGCCTGTCATTCCTTATGGCCCCCTGAGCCTGTCAGGAGTGATTTCTGAGCTCAGAACCAGGAGTAACCCCTAAGCACTGTCGGGTGTGCCCCGCAAACCAAAAACCAAAAAATGAAGTACACCAACAGTTTAAAACCAGAGAACCAGGGATCCTGATGATCTGTAGCTTCTGCCAAGCACTTGTCTTCTGAGACTCCTCTTCGAAATGTGGCTTTCCTCTCTACCAGGTGACCTTGAGTATTTTTGAGCTGGCATCTGCTGCTGGAGTGTGCTGTGACATTGACCCAGCCTTGGTGGCTGCCATTGCTAATCTGAAAACTGGTAAGATTGGGTGAAGGGGACAGTGGAAGGCTACTTTTGACTGGGAATATAATAGTATCAAAGAATCCTTTGTGTGAGATAGTGAATTCAGAGGACATAAACTAGAACTAAGGAAAGCCTCAAAGTCTACTCTCTAACATACAGAAAATAGCTGCACAGGAGATTTAGCTTTCTAGTTGGGTTTTAACCAGTTCTGCTGCCAATTAGTTTTAAGTATTAAGCAAGAGTCTAATACTCGGCATGTGATCAAAGGGATTCATTGTTTGAGTGGGGAGACAAGATTAATGTAGATGAAACAATGAGAGAACAGAGTTGGAGAGAGATTACAGCAAGTAAGGTGCTTGCTTTGCACATAGCCAACCTAAGTTAATTCCATGCACATATGGTACATGTCCCTCCCCTGAATCCTGCCAGGAGTGATCCCTGAATCGAGAGCCATAAGTAAACTTTGAGCACAGCTGTATGTTGCCCCCAAATAAATAGACAAACAAAAATATAAA
>PVKC010025944.1:0-16292 GCA_004027635.1 Crocidura indochinensis | reverse complement strand
AGCTGTGTCTTTTGACTTCAGTTACAGTTGCCACCCCACAATGCCCTCTTGCTATGGAAGATCCTGTGAGGAAATTCTATGGAAGGAGGAAAATTAACTTCTGTCCATATGAGTGGCCACTACCTGGAACAAAATAGCTAGTCATTGTCAGATGTGTTTTGCTAGTTTCTGAGTCAGTTCTTGTATTTAATGGCTACCAGTTCTCTCACTCTACCCATTCTTTGTTGCTGAGAGAGATCCTTAAAAACATTTATTAGTTATATTAATTGAAGATATTCTATTGACACCATATAAATAATAAGTTATATACTTTTATGGTTTAAATTCCATATTATTATTTGAGACATGACACATTTGTTAGATAGGTTATATTTTTATTGCATTTTTGAACTGTAACTTTTAATGAAAAACATTTTCTTCACATAGCTTTTTGCTTTCCCTCAGGAATTAACCTACACAGACTTCAAATATAGTTTCCTAAAATAGTTTCTTTATGATGTGCTGTTACCATAAGTGGAATGAAATTTTTTAACAAAACTGTAGTTGATAAAAGAGACCTTGTAACTCTAATATTAGGCATTTCAGTCACCATGTATTTGATGATATTAATAAGGATGAGTTGGGTGTTAGCATTTGGGTGCTTTAAGCCTTTAACTTTTTGGTACAAGATTTGGTTAGATCTCTCAGCCATCTGTACATCTCTGAAAAAAGTATGTTGTATAAACTTTCTGCAACTTATTTTATATTAATGTTTTTGAAACTTCAATACAAAATGAAGACTTCCAAGATATTGCAAGATGCTTATTTTGATTCAGGAGACTTGGAAAGAAGCTTGAAATTTGCCAGGTAATAAATGATGCTGCCGGTCTAGTTTGAAAATGAGAAAATTTTAAATTCTATTTATTGAACCTTAAATACAATACAAAAGTTTATTAAATTAGATGCATTAATTAAATGTTAAATTATTTAATACATTTATTTAAATTTAATTTTTTAATTTTATAGAATAATATCTAACCTCTACATATTTAAAGTAATGTTAATAATAAAATCCTAGTACTATAACCATATAAAAAAGATTTATGCATGTGTTGGTATGCTGAGAAGTTGTAGTTGCATTTGAATTCACCCTAACTCATATGATGAGGAAATGTGCCCTACACAAATCTAGAAACCTCAGTAAAGTGTCAACTTAATGAAAGAGTGAAGGCTACTAATGCTCTAAAAGTGGGGTATTTTGTCAGTCAATTACTTGTGAACAACATGTTTTAATTTGTTATAAATGTATTCATTGAGGATATGCAATGTCTAGAATAAATAATGTGAGGAAAACAATAATAATGACAATATATAATAGCAAATATAAATAAATAACTAACTATCCCAGTCACTCAGACCAAATCAACACCATGTTTTGCCAGCAATCACTAAGAAGGGATCTAAAAGTTTTCTTAGCAACACTGAGAAGACCCTCTTAAATCTAATTTATATAGGAGGTAGTTTTAAATTGTTTATTCATATATTTCATGCATTTTATCATTTTTTAGATGAATACCAATTTATTAGACAAGAACCTAAGGAATGTTAAATAATTTACTCGGTTGCCACATACAATCTAATGGAGACAGAATTTTAATTATCAGCTGTTTTGTAACTCAAGTTTATTAGAATTTCAAAAAAGCAGGTTTGTTTTTGCTGTAATTTGTTTTGTTTGGAGTGGGGGGACTGCTTTCAAGTGTGCTATAGAAGTTCTGGGGCCCACTGGGAATTTTCAGCCAATGGCAGTGGTTCAATGCAAGAACTCAAAAATGCATATATAGTGCTGGAGAAATCTAGGCCACTTTGGCAGTAGCAGAGGTCTAAAGTTCCACATCCGTTAGTGCTTGGTTTGATATTTAGGTAACTATGTGGTAACAAAATTCAATCTCTAGTGGAGCACATGATAGACAAACAGTGATAGTTTCATTATACATATATAACTCAAGGACCAAATCCCCAAGAGTGCCCATTTTCCTCACCCAAGGACAGATTTTAATATCTGTTACCACCATCAATGTGATGAATTGTCACTTAACCATCCACCACAATCTTCACTTTTCTAATTTTCTAATATAGTCATTGATCAGAAACTCAATCCAGAAGACTCAGATTTCTTTATTTCATACTTTAAGCACCACGATTACAAAATTGTTCGTAATTGAGGTTTAGTAATAAAATGCACAGCACCCTTCACCAGTGCATTTTCCAAAGACCAATATCTCTAGTGTCCATTTCACCAACACTTGCCAGTTGCTGGCACAGGCATTTAATTCTATCTCTTCTTTCTTTTTTCTCTCTATATATTTCATTTTTTTGACTTTGTGGTTTGCACTATTATTAAGGAAAGGTTGTCACGCATGTTAGTTTATCCCATTTCAGTACCCAGTTCTTGTCTAGAGTGAACAGTTCCAACTATCATTGTCATAGTAGACACTTATCTACCCTAAATGCACTCCTTGCTCTTGGTAGCAAACTTACTGCCATGCACTGGCCCTCCTGGTCCTTATCTATATTGTCTCCACATATTATTATCATACTCTTATTTTTCTTATTTCCATAAATGAATAGAATTTTTCTTTGTCTATCCCTTTTCTTCTGAACCATTTTATACAGCAAAATAATATGCACTTTCATCCATGTATAAGCAAATTTCAAGAATTCACAATTCATGACAGTTGTATAGTACTCCACTTTGTATATATACCACAGTTTGTTTAACTACCCCTTGGTTCTCAGGCACTTGAGTTGTTTTTAGATTCAGGCTATTGTAAACAGTGATATAATGAATATAGGAATTCAGAGGGCTTTAATACAATGTGTTTTTGAGTTCCTAAGATATATTGTAGGAGTGGTATTGCTGGATCATAGGTCACCTCGATTTCCAGGTTTTTAAGGAAAATCCAGATTGTTATCCAAAAAAGCTAGACCAGACAGCATTCTCAACAGCAAAGAATGAGTCTCTTTCTCCTTGTATATACACCATCACTGATTATTGATGCTCTTTGTGATATGTGCCAGCCTTTGTAGTGTGAGAAGTTATTATGAAGCCTAGAACAGAAGAGACTCCATTTTGTCAACCCAATGTTAAGACCTACAAAGCTGATTTTCCTATTAAGGGACAAGTTTCTATGCAGACCCTAAAGTCATTGGAAATCACAAAGAATGCCCTGGTACATTTGGTCATAGCTGATAAAAGCAGGAACTGTGGAAGGTCCTCTAGATGCTAGCCTCCAGCTTAAAGATCAACAAAGAGAAAAAACTCCTGCATAGTGGCCGGAGAGATAGCATGGAAGTAGGACATTTGCCTTGCATGCAGAGGACAGTGGTTCGAATTTCGGCATACCATGTGGTCCCGCCGGCCTATCAGGAACCATTACTGAATGTAGAGTCAGAAGTAACCCCTAAGCACTGCTGGGTGTGACCCAAAAACAAAACAAACAATAAAAACCGAAAAAACAAAAAACAAAAAACTCCCCCAAAACTCCTGCATAAACTCTATATAAACTTGCTTATAGCCCAAGAGGATAGAATTTGTCTCCAGTCACAGGTGGTCCCGACTAGTCAGTATTTAAGCTCCTTGGCTGACAAAATAAAGTCATACTTTGCTTTATTTCAATTGCTTGCCTTTGAAATCAATCCCGATCCCTAACACTATTTTATTGTGTTTGTTATTGGCTTATCCTTGGTAATTAGTAATGTGGAGCATTTTTTGTGTCTTTTGTCCATCTCTCTTCTACTTTGAGGAAATGTCTATTCACTTCATCTCTTCATTTTTGGGTGGGGTTAAATGTTTTATTCTTGTTCAATTTTATCAGCACCTTGTATATCTAAGCTATTAAAACCCTTAACAGATGAGTATCAAGGTCTTTAATACATTTTGATTTGAGCCTGTGTGTGGTATTAGAGGTCTGAGTTCACTTTTTAAACTGTAGCTGACCAGTTAGTCCAACTTCACTTACAGATGAGACTTTCCCTGCTCCAGTTTGATTTTTCCCCTATATCAAATTTAATTGATTGTACACCTAGGGGGAAGTTTTAGAATACTCAATCTATTCCACTGATATTGCAGATTTGCCCTTATTTTAATACCATGCTATTTTAAAGACTACTACTTTATAGTACAGTTTAATTTTGGGAAAAAAAATTTTTTTTTGGTTTTTTTTTTTTTTTGTTTTTGTTTTTGTTTTTGGGTCACACCCGGCAGTGCTCAGGGGTTACTCCTGGCTCCATGCTCAGAAATTGCTCCTGGCAGGCACGGGGGACCATATGGGGCACCGGGATTAGAACCGATGACCTTTTGCATGAAAGGCAAACGCCTTACCTCCATGCTATCTCCTGGGCCCCTTTTTTTTTGGTTTTTGGGTCACACCTGGTGACGCTCAGGGGTTACTCCTGTCTATTCGCTCAGAAGTCGCTCCTGGCAGGCATGGGGGACCATATGGGGAACCGGGGGATCGAACCGTGGTCCGTCCTAGGTTAGCGCAGGCACCTTACCTCCAGCGCCACCGCCCAGCCCCCAATTTTGGGAAATTTAATTCTTCCCATCTTCTTTATCCCACGGAATGCTTTAGCTATTCTTGGGTATTTAGTTTTCCAAATTAATTTTATAGTGCTTGATCCTTGTCTTTGAATATTGTCATGTGTATCCTTATAAGTCGTGCATTAAATATGTGCAATACATTGGGTCATATTGCCATTCCAATTATGTTAATCCCCCCAATCCATGAGCAGTGTATATCTCTCTATTTCCTTTCGTCTTCTTTTATTACTTGAAGCAGATTTTCTTTTCTTTCTTTTTTTTTCTATTGTGGTCAAAGTGAATTACAATTTTTTCACAGAAATATTTAAGGCCCACTAGTATTGTCCTCCCTCCACTCCTGTTCCCAGCATGCATCCCATATTTCACTCCTTACCCCCCATAGTGTTAGTGTAATTGTTCCCCACTTGTACAACTTATTTGTAAATTGGGTAGCGATTCTGTTGTCATTGACTATGGGTTTGGTGTTCAAGACTGATTTCCACTAAATATTCATTCAACTGACTGTTCTTGGTGCTGCCCATTTTTCCCGTCTCAAATTGTGAGGCTGAACAAGATGATTCCAGAAATGTGGTTCTGTTGGAGAAATACAAAAAGATATGAGAGGGGAAAAAAAGCAAAGGGGAAAAAATAAGAGTCTAGGCGTTATAACTTGCCCTTTAGAAGAAGAAAGGGAAATAAACGGAAAGTGCAACCAAAAAATCAAAACAAACAAAGCAACCCCCCGAAAAAAAACCAAACTTACAAATAAAGAGAATAGGACTGTAGTAACAAAAGTACAAAGAGAACAACAAAAGTGAACAAACAAAAACAGCAACTATTTAGAAAGGTCTGTGTCCTTCTATTCTTTTCTTTCATAGGCACAGTAAATATTGGGGGAAATTAGAAAGGGAATTTCCTTAGCCTAAGAGATACAGGATTTCTCCCCTTAAAGCATACTGCCATGGGAACAACTGCAAACTCCATACATGCTCATTTTCACATTCCGAGTTCTTTTTATGGTGCCATGGAACTTTTCAGTCAGTTGTGGATGATGATATCATGCCTCTGTAGCTAGAGATCTTGTTATTTGTGTAGGTCATAGGAGAAAGGCTAAGAGAGAGAGAGGGTTTTTTTGTTTTGTTTTGTTTTGTTTTGTTTTATTTTGTTTTTTATGGTTCCTGAAGTTCTGTTCCATCTCTGTTGTTGAAATCAGTCTTTCGTCATTTGTACTTTTGGTATGGTTTTTGCTTGTAGATTTCTTTTACCTCTTTAGTTATGTTTCATCTGAGTTACTTGATTTTCTGTGCACTACTTTTAATGGGATTATTATTTTTATGTCTCTTCCTCTCTTACATTATTCGTATATATATATATATATATACAAATGTATATATATACAAATGTATATATATATATATATATAAAAGCCATGGATTTTTGTGTGTGAATATTGTAGGCTGTTACTTTACTATGTAAATCTGTAGTTTATAGAAGCTTTTAGATACTCTTTAGGATTTTTGAAATAAAGTATAATGTTATCTGCAAACAGTGAGAGCTTAACTTCATTTCTTATCTAACTTCCCTGTTATCTTTTTATTGCCTAGTTGGTATGGAAATATGTCTAGTAATATTTGGAATATAAGTAATGAGTGGGGGAAATCTCGTTTTGTGCCAGATCTTAGAGGAATGGGTTTTAAATTTTCCCACCAAGTATTTTATCTTCTATGGGTTTGTGGTACATGGTTTTGAATATATTGAGAAAAGTTATTTCAATACTATCTTGTTTGGAATTTTTATCATAAATGGGCATTGTACCTTCTCAAATTATTTCTCCACATCTATTAATATGATTCTATGATTTTCATTTTTTCTTATTATATTGTTATGGTGCATTATATAAACTGACTTGTCTATGTTTAACCATCCTTGCGTATCTAGAATTAATTCTACTTGGTCATCGGGTATGACCTTCTCGATGAGCTGTTTGATTCTATTTGCTATAATTTTTTGTGAGAGGTCACACCTGGCATCGCTCAGGGGTTACTCCTGGCTCTACACTCAGAAATCGCCCCTGGCAGGCTCGAGGGGCCATATGGGATACCAGCATTTAAATCGTCATCTTCTGCATGCAAGGCAAACATCCTACCTCCATGCTATCTCTCCCGGCCCCTATTTGCTAGGATTTTATTGAGGATCTTTGCGTCTGCATTATGTAGTTTTCTTTTGGGAATTTTCTTCCTGGTTCTCTGGGACGTAAATTAGTATAATATTTTCTATTGTATTTATCCCAGAGTTCCATTGTTATCTCTTTTTTTTTCTTTTAGAAATTTTTTCCATCTTCAGTTAGTTTTAAGGCTCTTTTTAAACTTTTTGGTTGTAAGGAGGTGTTATGCAGCTTATCGTTCAGCTCACTAATTCTGTCTCAGAAGTTTTTACTCAGAAGTCTGGTAAGGCTTCTGATCTAGTGGGCTTTTTTTTTTTTTTCATTTTGCCTACCAAGTTTTTCAGTTGTTTTATCTTTGCTTAAAGATTTCTCATTTTTAATCTTCTATCTTTTATCTTATTTGTCCTTCATTCTGCTAGTTTCACATTTTGTTTTTAGTTCTTTAATTATCCTCCACATATCTTATCTAAAAACCTTAGGGGAGTGATTATTTAGTTGACCAGTACTGATTAGGTCTTCTAAACTACCATCTTTATTCTCTAGTCTTGGTGGGGTTACGTATTGTTTCCCTCACTGTAACCTTTGCAATTTTAAGTATTGTGCTCATTGATGTTCTTTGATTATGCAACATGCAAAATAGTGAGTGGAATGGGGCTGTACCAATCACACTATACTAGTCTGGACCGGTCCAGTTGTGCAAGTGGTAGGGCTGCACTCACTCCAATTTTCTTTTAGTATTACCTCCTCTCTAGCTTTCCCAATACATATATATATTTTTTTGCTTTGTGGGCCACATCCATCGATGTTCAGGGGTTGCTCATGTCTAAGTGCTCAGAAATCGCTCCTGACTTGGGGGAACCATATGAGATGCTGGGGATCAAACCACGGTCTGTCACAGGTTTAGTGCTTGGAAGGCAAACGACCTACTGCTTGTGCCACCACTCCAGTCCACAACATTTTTTTCTTTTTTTGGGGGGGGGTCACACCCAGCAGTGCTCATGGGTTACTCCTGGATCTACGCTCAGAAATCACCCCTGGCAGGCACAGGGGATCATATAAGATGCCAGGTACGAACCACAGTCCTTCTGCATGAAAGGCAAACGCCTTACCTCCATGCTATCTCTCCAGCCCCGCCCCCCAATAAAACATTTTTATAAGACATTATTAATTCCATTTCTAGGAGTTGTCATTCTTCACTGCTATTTATATGCTTTTTTTGACTTTTTATATTTCAATATGAAAGAGATCATCTGGCTTTTGTTTTTTTTTCCTATTGAGTTGTTTTGCTTTATATGATACCTTCATAATTCCATTCATATTACAACAAACTATTATGTAATCCTTCCTTATAGCTGCATAATCTGTCATGTGCATGTTCTTCAACTTCTTGATCAATTCCTTCATAGTTAAACATTTGGGTTGTTTTCATATCCAAGCTATTATACTAATGGCTGCAATAAGTATTTATGCAAATATTCTTTCCATGTAATGCTTTTGGGATATGTCTATACATGTCAAGATTTATTATTATTGACTCATATAGTAGTTCTGATTTTAGTTTTAATTAAATCTACATATCACTTCCCATAAATGTTGAATCAGGAAAGGTCCCAAAAAGACTGAGGATTTCTTTCTCAAAACATTGTGACAAATATATTTGTTGCCAGTTTCTTTGATAAATGCCATTCTTATTGTTGTGAAATGATATTCTGTTGTTTGACTTGTGTTTCTCTAATTCTAAGGAATAATTCATACTTTGTTCATATTTATGTTAACAATGTACTTGTCTTCTTTGGGAAAATGCTCATCTCTTCTCACCATTTATGAGTGGAAGATTTAATTGGTTATTTTGTACTGAAATCTGTGAGTGCTTTATAAATGTTGGTTAGTAGGTCTTAACTTAAAGTGTTATGTGCAAATACTTTTCCACTCTGTAGGACATCTTTTCTATTGTAGGTTGAGATGATTTTGTGTTGCTGATGTATATGCTGAAACATGAAAAAAACACTTACTGTCATTCTTCTCAATCTCTTCTAATATATAAAAGACAGGAATTCTTCCTAAGAGATATTATAATGCCTAAATTGCTCTAAAATATACAAGAATACATAGATATTGCTAAAATTTATAGAACGATATTTTTGTCAAACATTTATGTAAAGTTCTTCAACAAAATTTAGCAAACCAAATCCAATATTATATAAAATGTATAGTTTACCATGGTCGAGTAGGTTTTTAACCCAGAGGTCAAGGATAACGGGGCAGTACAAATATAATACACATATCAACAAAAGGAAAGATAAAGATCATATCAGATCAATTGATGCAGAGAGATTTTGAATATATTCACTAGGCATTAATGATAAAACTTTCAACAAGACAGAAGAAAAATATTTCAAGATAGTTTGACCATCTACAACAAACATAGAGCCTGTATAAAATGGTGAAAAATTAAATACGTCCCCTTGAGAGCATACATGAGGCAAAAATTTCCACTTTTCGGGGCCTGGGAGATAGCATGGAGGTAAGGCGTTCGCCTTTCATGCAAAAAGGTCATCGGTTCAAATCCTGATGCCCCATATGGTCCCCCATGCCTGCCAGGAGCAATTTCTGAGCATGGAGCCAGGAGTAACCCCTGAGCACTGCCGGGTGTGACCACCCCCAAAAATTTTTTTTCCACTTTTCTCCACTTACAGTTAGTATAGTTTGGGCAGTCCTTGCTATAATAACTAGATAAAAATATCAAAAGTATTAATTTGGAAAAGAGGTTACATTTTTAAAAATCCACAAAGCAATATTTGATTCAATTAACCAGAATGATAGCAGAGTACAAAGTTAACACACAAAATATGTGTTATTTTTCTCTTTGATTAACTGAAAGATAAGTAAGAATCCATAGGGGGGATAAAAATAAATAGAGCAGTAACATCATTAGATTTAGAATTGATCAAAAGTACAATATTAGGAAAAAAATTTCCCAGTTACCTTGATCTAAAGTGACTATGGTTCCAACTATGAAATTAATCATATGAAATGCTTGTATTTATATAGAAAACTACTTTTATAGTTGTATTCTGAAGGAAAAACATGACGGAGCAGAACTCCTAGAACCATAAAAAAAGATACAATCCTAGACTTCATCCTTTAAGCTGTGCAAATACCGAAATCTCCAATTACAGAGGACTGATTTTATCAGCCACCACTGAGGACAGGGGTGGCGAACACGCAGTTCTCAAGCTGCATGAGGCTCCGGCCAAAATGAATGCATCTCTTTGCCTCTTACCATCGTTTTGTATACTGTGGCTCTTTGCCACGTTTGGATTTTATTCTTCTGCTTCTGAGGAGGGACCTCTGAGGAGAGATCTCCGAGCGATAATCCCGCATCCAGGTTGCATCATGCCATCTCCCATCCCTCGGAAACAACTGCACTGGCCAGCAAGTGGGGGACCCATGTGTCACATGTTGGGTCACATCTTGCTGTTAGTTCTTAGCGTGGAGAATGCAGCACACCCTCACCATCACTGCAGGATTTTTACCCTCACTCAAAATGGCAAAATGCAATATGTGTTTAATATATTATTGTTAAAATTATATGCTTTTGTGTGTTTGTCTGGTGTGGCAGGTCACTGTGTGGTGTGGCTCTCTGACTCTCACAGTTTAAAATTTTAGCTCTTTGTGTCGAACTTGTTCACCACCCCCGACTGAGGAGAATGATTCCTGGCATCAGAAAATGACCTGGGGTTTGATCAATGAGACTATTGGGAGCCTGTAGTTGTCCCCATGACAATGTACTTAAAGAGTGGAGAAACCCGGTATCTCTTAGGCCAAGGGAATTCTCCCCCTCCTTCTTCTTCTTCTTTTTTTTTGGCCACACCCGTTTGATGCTCAGGGACTACTCCTGACTAAGCACTCAGAAATTGTCCCTAGCTTGGGGGGACCATATAGGGCGCCAGGGGATCGAACACGGTCCTTCCTTGGCTAGCGCTTGCAAGGCAGACACCTTACCTCTAGTGTCACCTCACCGACCCCGATGGGAATTCCCTTTCTAATTTTCCTAATACTTACTGACATGGTGTTTACACACATACACACACAACACAACACACACAAAAGAAAAAGACACAAAACCTTGCCACACACACCCCATTTTTTCCTCTCTTGTGTTGTAGCCTAAACTTTAGCTGGTGTTTATTTTTGCTGTCATGTTTCTTGTCAGTGCCTGGTTGTTTTTCTTTTCTTTTCTCTTTATTTTCCCCCTTTTCTCCTTTAAAATTAATATTGATAGCTCCTAGACATACCCTTCCCAACATCTTTTCCCTCCTTTTTACAACAGAGCCACGTGGCTTGAATCATCCTTTTTGCCTCATAAATGGAGGGGGGAGAAAAAGAAAGTAGTTAGTACCAGAGGTAAACAGTAATATGAACATTGATTGGGAAATAAAAAATGATCAGACCCAAACACCAAACCCAAAATCATCAACAACATAATCAAAATACCCAAACTACATCAAAATATATACAAAAGGAGCTGGCTATACTAACTGTTGAGGGAGCAAATGGGGGAGATACAAGAAACATGCTGAAAACAGGGTTGGAGGGAGGACAATACTATTGACTGCCACTTTGTCCCTTACATATTTCTGTGTATGATTTGTAATACACATCGATCACAATAAAAAATTAATAAAATGCTTAGGCATCTTAATTCATATTCCTATTAGAATTCCTGTGTAATTTTTTGGAATATGTCATTTTTAAGAAATAAAAGGAATAAATTGGCATCCAAAGCTCAACTTTTCTAGTCCCCTTTTAACAAAATATTCCCCTTTTACTAAAATATTCTAATAATGTTCTCCTTCTCTTTGCTTATTACTCTACCTCTCCTATGTCTGATACTTCTCTATTTTCATATTTTTATACTCTAATCATAGAATGTTAATAACAATTAAACGTGATAAATGAGACAGGAGAAAGCAATCAATAGTGGAGAATTATCTGCTTCATATTTATCTCATTAAACTAACTATTCTTAACAATGCCTTTTTGTGACTTAATGACCATAAGAATTGGTTGTTTTTGAGCTAATAGGTTTCTTAGCTTCATTTAAACATTTTCTTCAATGATATTGTGTTATATAAGATCTGGATTTAATATTCCTAAGTGAAACTAATCTCAATAAATTTTACTGTATCAACATTAGAGATTTAAATAGAGTGGGATAAACCTTGGATAAATATTAACATGTTCATACACACCAAAATTCATTATCAGTCACTTTAAATATTTAGAAATCGGTGTGCCAAATTTTGATAAATAACTTCTCTTACTAAGGTTATGTAATTAGTGTTTTACTTTTCTGTCTCATGCCACAGCTCAAACTTAAATACTCAGAGAATCTTTGCCTCCAACCACCAGTTATTTCTAAGTAATACATGAATATTTGTTAACATTCTGATTGCTTCGTATTACATCCATCTCTTTAGGTTTGTGACTTCAAGTGATATTTGTCACATTATAATGAAAATCTTTCTTACATGTCATTTTCAATATGTTCTAAAATATTTACCTTTTACAATTGTAGTGCTGAAAACTTAAAACATTTAGACATGTTTTTCTTCCCAATATGTCTGTCTTATTTCATTAAGATTAATACTCTGGATTATTTTTACCTTCACATTTATTTTAAATTTATATATTTAAATTCAATTTTATCTTACTTTAAAAACATGCTGTTATAATTATTTGTGTCGAGAGAATCTAGTTTTTGAAAAACATTAACACAGGATATGTCATAAATTTGTCTCTTTGATCTAAAAAAAAGTTTTAGATCTTAACTGTGATGGCTAAAATAATGTTTTAAAATAGAGATAGCTCATGCCTGAGCACATGACTTTTAGGCATAAGACTCTGAGTTAGATAATTAAAATGCATAAACTCCCTCCCCTACACCACCAGCAAGAACCATGAAATGTAAAATGGCTGGCCTCATTAACCAATCCATATTACCAATACCCAGATATTGAATCAACCAGCCTACTTGGTCAAGTATTTCTGTAATATCTTAACAACCTCAAGATCATTGCTTTGAACCCATCCCCAAGTAAGTTATAATAATTTCTCATCATAATATTTGGTTGGCATTTTTCTTGAACTCTATAACAACCTAATAATGACAGTAATATTGTACTGACAAGTATTTATTATGTTTCACAATGTGTATAGAGTACTCACGTAAACATTCTAAATTACTAAATCACAATCCTTTAAAGTATAAAATGGTTATTTTCATTTAACACAAGAGGAAACTGAGAGACGATAGGTTTTTAAGACTTGCTTCAAATCAAAAGTAGTTGATAGAGCTAGGTTTTTTCCTTGACCCTTAAGATCAATAGTGTTTCACTTAATCATTTCGTTTCAGTTATATATACTGTCTTCTTTGTTTAAATACAAAGTTCATGCGTGCTTTGAAATTTACTAAAGTTATATGACTTGATGTAATTTTTTAGTTTTTCTGTTTCTAAAATGTGGTTCAACCAAACTTAGTGAGCTGAGATTTTAGAGTCTTACCAGGATTTTCTGAGATGTTTAAATCCCTATGCTAGCAAATCACCTACTAATTTTGATTATTAATTTCTATGAAACCTGAAAGATTTGGTAAAGAAATTCTTCAGGGATTACTATTTATGTTTTTATTAGTACATAATTTTTTCTTATATCTATTATAGAACGTTCTTATACAATAAAGATAACTTCAAATTTTAAATTTGTGAAAATGTAGTACTAAAATATGCTGACAAGAAAATAATGAGTAATTTTACACAACTGTAATAAAATATCCTGTAAAATCTAATCTGCATACTGAATGTTAAAAATAAAATAGTTTTATGTTTGAGCCTATACAGAAACATATATTTACAAAAAATAAGCTTTTTAGGTGTAAATTTGTAAGTTATAATTAGATATTAGCAGTGCAATGAAGTGCAAATAAAATGAATAATTTGCAGTTCATCTCAACACAGTTATTGCAAATGTCTTAGGTGTTTTAATCATACCTAATGCTTCTGGACAAATGATCTTCACCAGACTTTTGAAAATGGATATATATTACTTTTTGGAATGTACTTTAGATTATTTCTATGCTGAGGATATGGTTTATTGAGTATATATTAGTGTTACTGCTTTTGATTTGGGAAATGGATACTCATGAGCTATTTCCCCAGAGTCACTGAAGAATTATTGTTCTTATTTTATGGATGTTTATCAAACTGAATATAGACAAATGATGGTAGGATAAATAGTTCTAATTAATGTACTTGTTTTGCATGTTTGTAACAACTTGGATCTACCCCTGAGAAGTGAGACAGAGAGACTTAAAGAGAGAGAATATGAGGGAGAGAGAGAAAGAGAGACAAATAATGAGACAGAATGAGCACTGGTGAAATCAACTATTTCTGGAGGAAAACTAATTTAAAAGTTATAAAAAGAGATGTGAAATTTTAGTTACTAGATGATGTTTTATTTTCCTTGAATTTCCAAAATACTTAAATGTTGAAATATCCATAAAAAGTGCACAGAATAACAATCATTAGAATAAGATAATTATCCCCATGTGGGTTTAATAAGTGAATATTTATTATTATTTAATTTGCTACTGAAATTGAAAATAAAAATTATTCTATCTTTAAAAAATATATTGTTACAATTTGTAATCTATTCTATTACCTGTAGTTTTCTATAAAACAGACTCTTCCTAGTCAGGTCAAGAGCAAGCCCTAAGCACAGCAAATATGACCACAAACAATAAAACAATCTAATATAAACCAGTATCCAAATCACTTTTACTGAATAATCTTCTAAGAGAAGTGACAGTTGCATTTTTCTTTTTTATTTTTATTTTTTCTATTATAATGTCTATGGGAATTAATTACCATTATAACACTATATTTCTATTACTTTATTTTTTTATTCACTCTATGAAAATTTATGTATATAATTGTCAAATAAAAATGCTACAAAAGAGCAAAAGAGTGATTAAGACATGAATGGGAGTAATTAGCATTTATGTATGTACTATGCCACTTGCATTCATATAGAATAGGACTTATTTTTTATTATAGTCCTAAAATGCAGTAGATGTCTTTGTGAGGACTACAAAACTAAATCTAAAATTATAAAAACTAATAAAACCAGGAATAAGATCACATTCTTCACTGAAATTTTGTACCCATAATAATGTATTTTCATTTGTCACCTTTTTATGTTGGGCGATTGCTGTTATATTTATACTTTTGAGTATAATTTATTATCATTGATTCAAAGTAGTAGAAATTTTCAGTTTTTTTTCACTTAACAATATTCTTTAAGATTCATGAATAACTTTTGTAACTCAGTGGTTCATTTTTAAGTTGCTAAATGATATTCTATCAGCTAGATATACCAATGTTTGTTTATTCATTCACTCTTTCTAGTTCAACAAATTGTTTCCAACTCTTTGTACTATGTAATTGAGATTTTGTAAAGATAATGTGTGTAGGTTTTGGTTAGACCCTATTTAGAAAATATCTGATTATATTTTGACCTATAAACTTGTATCTTCAAGTATATTGAAAAAATACATTTGTATTACCAAAAAAAAAAAGAGTTTCCTAGGAAACTTAGATTTCCAGAAATAGGCTCTCAGAGACTGAAAAGATAATAATTTTGTCACAAAAATATCAGTCCTACAAGATCCATGATTATGACTTTAGTCCATCAATCTTGGGTGATGTTGATTAGAAAAGAAAATGTTGAAATTTCTGAAATGATCGGGGAGCTTGTTTTAAATGTTTAAAATGATACAAATAGTTACATAAAATAAAAAATGATGGCTGAAGAATAATATACCACTATAGCAAACAGAAGGAAAAATCTGATTGGAAGAAGAAAAACACAAATATGAAAGGATGGGGATCAGGGGCAAAACAGTCTCTGGTTCATTAGTAGACATTAAAGGGGAAAAAGGGAAAGAACCAAATAAATATCTAAGTCAGAGGCAAAAACAATGGAATCAAGAGACCCAAACTTTAACAATATAAATTTAAAATAGACCTACTATACTGGTAGCCTAGGGAGTTTGGGGTTGGCATGAGATGCACTTGAAAAATATTGGTGTAGGGAGGTGGACACTGGTGTTGGGACTGGCCTGATTCATCATATATCTGAAACCCAACTATGAAGGACTTTGTAAATCACAATGGTTTCACTAAATTAAAAAATAAAATATGGAGAAAATTAAAAGGGAACAAATAAAATTTAATAGCATATTTAACTAAAGGATTAAAAAAGAGGAAAGCTAGGTTGGAGAGATTAGTTAGCAATTAGTTACCTTGTCTTGCATTTTTTATAACAGTACTAAAATGCAGTAAATATCTTTGTGAAGACTGTACAGGCTGACCTGTACTTGATTTCTGGCATTGATTATAGACCCCCCCAAGTAACACCATGAATGATTCTTGCATGCAGAGCTAGAAGTTATTCCTGAGCATTACTGTATGCTTTGGGGGGAAATTAAATGAATCAATATCCCACTGC
>PVKC010025943.1:0-16295 GCA_004027635.1 Crocidura indochinensis | reverse complement strand
TGCTGCGATGATTATCTTTGAATTCTAGTTCATTGCCAGTGTCTAAATCATCAAGATTATCAGATATTAAATAGGCCACCCATGTCACATTGCATACCTATGTTTCTTTTCTTTGAACCCTATTCCTAATCTTACCTTGTCTGTTCCCCTTTTGTCCACATCATTAGGAATTAAGTTACATAGGAAAAAAATACTTTGCTTTTGCATTTCAGTCACTAATTGCAAAGTGATTCTCAGTTTAATTCATTACCAACCAAGGTTATTGAAAACAGTTCATTATTTTTGAGACTCTTGTTTCAAACCATTATACAACTCAAATTTCATGACTTGATAAAGGACAAGAAATATGAAATTGAGCGAAGAAAATTCTTCAACAAGTGGTTTTGAGAAAACTGATCAACTACATGCAAAAAAAAGTGAACTTGAACCTCTCTTTAATGCTGAACACAAAAGTCAAATCTAAATGGATTAAAGACCTTCTTATCAGACCTAACCATGAGGTACATAGCACATAGAGAAAAATGTAGGCAGAAATAACCATGACTTTAAAGCTAAATACATCTTCAAGAATGAAACATCATTGACTAAGCAAATGGAATCAAAGATAAATAAATAAGACTTCATTAAACTAAGAAGCTTCTGCACCTCAAAGGAAATGGTAGCTTGAATAGAAAAACTGCCCATAGAATAGAAAAAAACTATTCACCCAAAACCCATCTGACAAGGGGTTAATAAATAAGATATAGAAGGCACTGATAGAGCTTAACAGAAAAAATTATCTAACCCTATTCCAAAAATGGGAAGTAGACATGAACAGAAACTTCCTCAAATAATAAATACAGGTGGCCAAAAGGTACAGAAAAGAGAAAAGCTCCACATCCTTAATCATCAAAGAGATACAAATCAAAACACAATGAGATATCATCTCCACCACAGAGACTGTCACATCACTAAGAGCAAGAACAATGGGTGCTAGCATGGAAGTGGAAAGAAAGGGACTAGTGTGAAGGTCGACTGATCCAGTCTTTTTGGAAAACAATATGGTTATTCTTCAAAAAACTAGAAATTGAGTTTCCATATGATCCACCAATATCACTCCTACGAATATAGCTGAGAAGCCCCAAAACACAACACAGGAAATGCACTACTCTATTCATTGTAGCACTATTCACAATAGCCAGAATCTGGAAACAGTCCAAGGGCTCAAGAACAGATGAGTGGCTAAAGAAATTGTAATATTTCTACAAAATGGAATACTATGGCATTGTTAGAAAAATACAATGTCGTGAAATTTGCTTTGATATAGATGGATATGGAGAGTCAGAGAGAAAGAGATAAACATGGAATGATTGCACTCATTGTGAGATACAAAATCTCTTCATGATATATTGTTAATAAGCCACACCAAAACCAAGTGTTGTTTAAGAGCTTCTATTTTTTATTGGGAATCAACTAAATGCTCATTGACTTGTTTTTGTCTTTGGGTCACATCAGTTGCATTCTCGTCTTACTCCTAATTCTGTGTTCTCAAATAATTCCTGGAGAGGTGCAAAGGGACAATAAGTGTGCGAGGGATTGAACTTAGGTCGGCTGCATGCAAGGCATAAACCTAGTTGTACTATCGCTCTGGCCTTATGCTTTGTGATTTCAATATTATTGCTTAATGCAAAAATATAAATTCTATATATGATATGCATATATACCAAAAATATTTTTGAAAATAGGGTTGATCTTGTTCATAAATCGTGTGGTGGAAAACTGCCAGCATGACTAGTAATCATCATCCTCTATTTGACTCCCATTCAAACACACCCTTATTTTGACAAAAGATTTTACTAACTGGTTTTGGGGAGGATTTTTTGTTTGGGAGAGTTTTTTTCTTTAGGGAGGGGCTAGTGGGTAACATGCAGAAATGCCCAGTATCACTTCTGGTGGGGTAGAACAATATGGTGTACAGAGCATAGGACCCAGGTGAGCACCATACAAGACAAATGCCCTTACTTCTATATTATCACTCTGGCCCCTAAATTGAATCATTTTCTCTTTCTTTCCATCCCACATTATTGAAATAATACTGGAAATAAGGAATTAAAAGTAGTGCTCAGGACGTCACAGAATCTTTTGTAACTGCTCTCTGGGAAATCAGCTGGTGAACTTTACCTAAGATAAGGTTGAACATAGTGTAAATATAGATCACTTGCAGACAGAGTCAGGAACTGACAGGTAAGTTCAGTTATTCAGTTGCATCAAGATGATGGCATATGGGGCCTGGGAGATAGCATGGAGGTAAGGTGTTTGCCTTTCATGCAAAAGGTCATCGGTTCGAATCCTGGTGCCCCATATGGTCCTCTGTGCCTGCCAGGAGCAATTTCTGAGCATGGAGCCAGGAGTAACCCCTGAGCACTGCCGGGTGTGACCCAGAAAAAAAATATGATGGCATAATCTCAAGAGATCACATTTGGACAACTATCCTGAGATTAAGCTGTATCACGATGAATTATAGCTAGAGACTTAACACAATCAATGACAGTTTTTATTGGTGATGTTTCTTATAGTAGAGTATTACAGGAATTCTGGAAACTTTACTAAAAAAGTAAATACAAGATGATATTTAGAGTGATGATCTACTGGCCAGAGAGATAGCATGGAGGTAGGGCATTTGCCTTACATACAGAAGGATGGTGGTTTAAATTCCAGCATCACATATGGTCCCTCATGCCTGCCAGAGTGATTTCTGAGTGTAGAGCCAAGAGTAACCCCTGAGAACTGCTGGGCATGACCCAAAATAAATAAATAAGTAGAGTAATGATCTATACAAAGAAACTATAAAAATCAAGCCAAAAGATATCCCAACATATGATAAATATTAATATACAGTAATTTGCCTATACTAATGTTATTGTACTATACTTGGTTGGGAAACTTCATCTGACTCTGCTCAGGGATTACACTTGCCAGTGATTAGGAATCCAAATATGGTGCCAGAATTCAAACCACAGTCCACCACATGCAAGGCAAGTATCTCTCCAGCCCCAAATACTAATTTTCTTTTATTTTAATTCAATTATCTTTTATTTCATGGTAATGAAGCCGCTGGGGATTAAACACAGAGTCTTACACATCATATGCAAAGTATGTGCCCTTCTGCTCAGTCACATTGCTACTCTCCCTTTCTGGTTTTTCTGTTTGTTTGTTTGTTTGTTTTGTTTTGGGGCCACACCTGGTGACACTTAGAAATTGCTATGTGCTATGTACTCAGAAATCACTCCTAGCTTGAGGGACCATTGGAGACAAAGGGAGATCAAAACGCAGTCAGTCCTAGGTTAGTGCTAGGCAAATGCTCTACCACTTGAGCCACCACTCCGGCCCCAAAATACAAATTTTCTAAGTCTACATCTCTGTCTGAAATCTGACTTCCTTTTGCCTCTATTCTGGTGTTAACTGACAGCCCAAAACTAACAGAAATGGTTAAGAAACCCACTGAGCCAACTGCTTTCAAATTTGGACTTTATCTTCCACCAATCAATTACTTTCCAATTAGAAAAAACCATTGGCTCTGTTCAAAATAATAAATCTCTCTAAGAACAATGAAAGGAAATGAATGGAACTATTTTACTGTTGATCAATCCATATAGATAAAAACTCAGATGAAGGATCCAGATCAAGTAATTATAGCCATAGTCAATACTTATAAAACAAGCAAACAAACAAAAATATAAGAGCAGAGGCTCACTTTATATTTCTCTTCAAAGATGCTTTACAGCATTATCTCTACACTCAGGACATGATGAATGAATGACTCAAAGATGGTTGTGCATACTCATTCAATCACCAGTGAAATGACAGCCAACTGAAATGTCCAAGGAAATTTCTGAGACATAATCCAAAAATTAAAGTATAGATAAAATCATTCAGTTCTAAGAAAAGATGGTATTCAGATCTCTAGAATGGTAGATAGCAGTTCAACTAAGGTTCATGAATAATGTTCTATTCACAAGAAATACTTAATCATCTTGTAAACTGATTTAAGCTGCCGACTACAAGTGACATCATTCCAGCCCCATTTATTATGACAAAAATGTAATGTAACACATGGTTCGTGTTCATCACTGGATTCACCTGGGAGCCACAACCTGAAAGAGAACAGGATAAACATGTTGTTCAAACTGTAACATAAAGAGAGGTGGTGAGAAAGGGCTATTGTGAACCTATCTGAGTGTTAGATCAGAGGCACAAACCATCTCTCCCTGCTCCAGGATACCTCCACCCCTTGCTGCTGTTTCCCTTAAAAACTGTGCTGACATTACCTAGTATTGCACCATCTCATTTCCTTAAACGCCCTACCTGCAGACATCCCAGAGAATCCCTTCTATTTGTCCTTTCATGCTTCCTATCTGAAGGACATTATCACCCCATGGGCTTCCTTCAATGATTTGTCCTTTCTTAGACACAAGGATCAAAGTACATCAGGTCTTCCTGTAGTATCATTTAATCATTGATGAAAAACAAAATAACTCTAGCCCAGGACTGTGTGGAGTATGGATATTGTCCCCATGTCTGTGTGCATCAGCTTTAAGTAGCTGGTTTCCTCCATACACCAAAGATAAGCATTTTAGGTTAGGTATGTGTCTAAACTGAACAGAGATAGAGAGAAGACAGAGAGATAAACAGAGAGATTATATGTGTGCATGTTATGTGTCTGAAAATGTAGCTATTTCATGCAATGGAAGCGGAGTCCTGTCAGAGTAGGTATCTGTCTTAACTTTACCCACCCCACAATTATGAATCGAAACAAAGTTCAGACAGTGAACCAATTGATGAAGTAACACAAGTAAGTATTTAATATGAAAAATGCTTCATCAGACTGATAACATAGCCATAAGGTTCATCCCTTGCATATGGCTGACCATATGCATTCCACATTGTCCCCTGAGCACCACCAGGAGTAATTCCTAAGTTCAGAGCCTGAAGCATCTTCAGGTGTAGCTCAAACACCAAAATAAGTGTTTTGTACTTTTATTTTAATGTTTTATTTTGTTTTTATGGCTAAAAATGACATAAGAACTTAACTCTTGTCTATATCCATTAGCCTACGGCAGTGGTGGGCAAACTTTTTTTTTAACTGAGCCAAATCTCTCCAAAACCACAATTAAAATTTATTTTGAGAGCCACATTTGGGGGGGGGTGTCACTCCCAGCAGCACTTAGAAGTTACTCCTGGCTCTATGCTAAGAAATCGCCCCTGACAGGCACAGGGGACCATATGGGATGCCGGGATTTGAACCATCATCCTTTTGCATGAAAGGCAAATGCCCCACCTCCATGCTATCTCTCCGTCCCTGAGAGCCACATTTTTAAAACCGAAAATACATAGGATGGTACACTGTTTTTAGTTTCATTAAGTTTTTATTTAGAATATTCTGCATGCAAGTATACACATAGGTCAGGAGGGTACAAATAACACAACTAATAAAACAAAAACTTTAGAATAATATTATTTATCGATAACATTAAATTATGTAAAATTTCCCTTACAATGTAGAGAAAATTACATTCTGACAATGACTGACAAAGTCACAAACACTAATGTGAACAAGGGAAGAACAGCAAACAATAGCTTTTTTAGTTGATTATATGAGTCAGGTGTTAAAATCAATTCCAGGTGTTAAAATCAACATATCTTCCTTCTCCAGGTCTTTCTTTTTCTTTTTTTTTTTTTTTTTTTTTTTGGTTTTTGGGTCACACCCGGCAGTGCTCAGGGGTTACTCCTGACTCCATGCTCAGAAATTGCTCCTGGCAGGCACGGGGGACCATATGGGGCACCGGGATTCGAACCAATGACTTTTTGCATAAAAGGCAAGCGCCCTACCTCCATACTATCTCCCAGGCCCCTTCTCCAGGTCTTTCAAAGCAGACCACTTGTACTGTGAACTAAATTCACATTTGTGTTTCTCAATCTTTCTAAATTAGCACAAAGACATTCAAATTTCGAGCTCCACAGTTCTTTGTTATTTTTTTAACCCAGCATTTCAAAGATGCCAATGTCGATTTTAAAGGAAGAAAAGTTTAATTCCGTTACAGTGGCATCCAGAGGTTTTTTAACAAAGGCCAATGTCGCTTTCCTGTTTCTGAAATCCTGAAACCTCTTGAGAAAAGCTTCCCTCATATTTAAAAGTGCTGTTTTAAAATAGGTAATGTCAATATCAGAATTATTTTCTTGGCAATGTTTCAACAGGCTTGGAAAGTGAATCAAAGTTTCTCTGTCAAAATCTTGAGCAAAAACAAATCATTTGTTTTCAAACAAAATAACTTCTAACATCGAAAAATTGTGTTTCCTTTCCCCTGTAGTTTATGATTAAGTTGATTTAGATGTGAAGTAACATCCACCATGAAATATAGTTTTTGAACCCACTGATCGTTTGTTAATTCTGGATAGTGGACACCCTTCTCGAGGAAAAATGTTTTGATTTCTGATAATAAGAAAGCAAATGTTTTCTCTTGATAACAAAAATGTGCTGAAAATTTGAAAACCTACAACATGGAGATGAAACAGGTAAAAGAGTAAAACCTTTTTAACGATCTTTAAAAGCAAGAACAGTGTTCCAGAGAAAAGTAGTGATTTCACTGAAAGGAAAAAAAATCTATTGATACTTTAGTGTGTGCTGCAAGAAACCAAACTAAAATACACACAAAAACAAAAACGGCACTTTGTTAAAGGCATATAATATCATATCATAAAGGAATTATGATAGAGTGAAACATTTTAAAAATAATTTTTATTTAAGCATATTTGTTACAAAATTATTCATTTCAATTAGAATGTACACCACCCTTCACCAGTGCACTTTCCCCACCACCAATGTCCCTTGTTTCCTTCCCCTTCACCCTCCTCTGTCTATGTCAGGGGCAGGCATTTTGCTTTTTTTCTCTCTATCTCTCTTTTCCTTTATTACACTGAGCTTTGTAAAATTTCCTTTATGACACTGTGGTTTGCATTATTGTTAATTAAAGGGAACATGCATGTCACTTATCCATTTTCAGCATCCAATTCTTGTCTAGTCCTCCTGTCTCTTATCCCTATTTTCTCTAGATATTATCATATTGCCATTTATCTTAGATGCCACAAATGATTATTCTGTATCTACACCTCTCTTTTTAACTCATTTCATTCAGAATAATAATCTGATGTGTTGATGTATGTACAGATGATGCACTGTGCATGGCTCAGTGTTTTTGTGTAGTCACAAGAAACAGAAGTTACATACCCGTACAATGTATCCACTCATTGTATGATAGACTGGATTAAAAAAAAACTCCCTGCTGAACTAAACTCTGTGACAGATGAAACAGTAAAGATAATTTGTGAAATTCACAATTGTGATCAAATTCAGGTTATTCACCACCGTGGGTGAGAGTATGGGTGCCCAATACTAGCATCTTCTCCATGAAGAAGTGAAGTGGCTGTTCAGGGGAAGGGTGCTCTCTCGCCTTGTAGGCAAGAGGGAAGTAGTGCAGTTCCTGTGAGAGCAGAACCTGATTTTGTACAGGCCCAGTTGGACAAGGAATGGGTAGCTAAGCATGTGTATTTATCAGACACTGTTCATTTTCTCTATGAACTTAATATTTCTCTGCAGGCAGAGGAGTTTCACAAGTAGTTTTTACAGTGAGACATAAGATATATATGTTCAAAAAAGAATCTGATTCTGGGATAGCTGTGTCTGATAAGGAGATATTGAAATGTTTCCACTCTTGCAAAAAAATTCTGATTGGCACTTATATTATGCAGAAAGTCATAATCAATATGAAAAGCAACATTTAAGAGCATTAGCTCACAACTTTAATCATGAGTACTCTGAACATGAGAATCCATGGAAAAGAAAACTCTGGCTTGAGAATCCCTTCATGGAAGATGCCCACTCTTGTGCAAAATAAAATATGTGTTTTAAGATCACTCCAGGCACTGTATTTCTAAACCCCACCCAACCTGGTCTGAAGAAGCAGGGTAGCAGGAATGAAATAATAAACCAAGCTAGCCAGGAAAGGATGATCATAGAATCCATGACCTTTTACCTTGTATTCTCTGCCTCGAGCTCAAAAAGCTAGAACACCTCTTTCTTTATTAAAAACCAATTTCCAATACCAGGAAACTTCAGGTCAAGAGAGAGAGAGACAAAAGTACATATTCAGTGAGCTTTTACATATCAAAGGAAGAGGTTTAAGAAAGGATGATGTTAGGGGAACAATTTTGTTTAGGGTTGATACTGGGTATCATCTTACACTCTTGGAGCCCACCGGAGCTGCACACTGGGCGCGCACTGACAGAGGCTAGGAGCAGAGTCCTGACTCCTGAAGCGGCCAACACAGAAGAGCCACATTGAAAGTGTAAAGAGCCGCATGTGGCTCTCGAGCAGTGGCTTGCCGACCACTGGATTAGACTATGGTCAAACGCCAAGGTCTCTCTTTATGGTTCGATGAAAAAGTTCTTCTCAGTTGCACTTATCAAAGTTAGTCTTCTGTAATTAGAGATTTTGGTCTTTGCACAGATCCTAGGACTGAATGTCTTCTGATTTTTTTTTAAATATTTTTTATTTAAACACCTTGGTCACAAACATGATTATGGTTGGATTTCAGTCATATAAGATGACAACCCCCATCACCAGTGCAACTTGATTTAAAGAAAATGCCAAACAAGTAAAAAAATCTATGATCACTTCTCTATATGCTACATGGCTTACCGGAGTACACAACACAGCAGCAGCAGCGTCTTCTGATTTCATCTCACCGCTAGTTGGTAAGGTAGTGCAACTTGCCCTTAGATAAAGTTGTTGCTGTTTCCTCATAGATAGGGTGTCATATGGACGAACCTACCCTGGAACAATTTGCTGCCAGAGCAGTATTAGGGCCTCCCCTGAGGGGAGCTTGATTCCTGATGCTGGTATAAGGAACTGTGCCAATTGGGATCTGGAATGTGGGTTGGACGTCGATATCTGATCAATTGAAGTCTAAGTCAAGTCCCCATGACAAATATTCAGGATGAAAGGTACCCACTGGTGTTCCTTCTTATGTCCAAAGCCCCACTGCAAACATGTTTGCAACCATGGGCTTAAGTAAAGATATTATTTTTAAAAGGCACAAATTAAATACAGCAATGCTTTGTAATATTTGTGATTTCCACAGATATATCAGTGTCAGTTCAAACAATAAATGGTTTAAAACTGAAAAAAATAATTTTACATCCTACTCAAATTTGTTGCTCTCTAACCAAATATGGCTTTGGGCTTCACATGTCTTACCTGTGGGTTCAACAGTATTGGAGGGGTTAGGCAAAAGTGTGATGAAATAAAAATGATTTTGATTAAATATACAGAAATACTTAAAGAAAAAGGAAATGGGGAGCAGTAGTGGTGGGAAAGTTACATTGATGAACAGTAGTGTACATGAGATAATTGAAATGCAACTACAAACATTTTTTGTAATAGTGTTCTTAAAGAATTTATTATTTAAAAAAAAAAGAACCATGCAGTGTTCAGAGAGTGACTGAAAAATTGAATACCCTGCTGTGTCCTTTGCCAAAAAGGTGAAACGTTATTATTCCAATAACAACACAAGGCAGAAGTTATATAATATCATCATTCTGTTTCAGCAAAGGAGAGATAAACGTGGTCGTCATGAGTGTATTGTCTTTCCTCAAGGGTTTACAGACACTTGCTAACAATACAGTCTCTAAAATGTAGACTTTGGAACTGGAGCAATTGCACAGTGGGTAAGGTATTTGACATGCATGCATCTGATCTGGATTTAGTCCTTGACATACCATATGGTTCCCAAGCACTTCCAGGAGCAATTGCTGAATGCAGAGCCAAGAGTATAACTAAGTATTCCCTGGTACTCAGATGATTCATTTGATATAAAAGGGATACAAAAAGCATTCCCAGTTAGGACATAGAAAGGTATGAGTGTAGCCCTTTGACCATTCATCCATTCATTTATGTAATATGAATGAACTGTGATTGTAATAGTTGAAAATGATCAATCAGGACAAGAACTGGGAACTGAAAGTAAGAAAAGAGATATATGCATAAAACAGTATTGTAAGCCAGAATACCTATAAAAAAGAAAGAAAAGAAAAGGAGAAAAAAGAAAGGAAGATAGGGAGAAAAGTGTCTGCAATAAATTCAAGCAGATGTGTTGGTGGGGACAGCAGGAAAACTGGGGACATCGGGAGCAAAAAAAAAATGATACTGGTGAAGGTGAGTTTTAGAATATTGCATAACTGAAATTCAATTATCAGCAACCATTTAACTCTGTAAAAAAGTTTACTTTCATTTTGCAAAACTATGACTTATACGCAGTGACCCAGGATCAATGCCTAGAACCCTCTAGGCTTCTAACGCACCCCTTGGAGTGACTTGAATGCTGTGCCTGGAGTAAACCTTGAGTACTGACTATGCTAATCCACAAATATAAGTCAATACAGAAATATAGTTACTGACTATTATCTATTTCCTAGAAACTGAGAGGAAGAAAATTACTGATCATTGTTCACAGAATCATTTCCTGAAACTGCTCAAATCATGAGATCTTACCAATGATGTGTATCCAATGATGTTCTGTGTTTCTTGGTGCAAACATTGGTCTACAACAAAATAGCTCATTGCTACATATGGAAGTTTTTGTTATACTAGATTATTATCTTTTACTTAGTCCTTATTAATGGACTATAGAAATAAAGTTAGTGTGCTGCAAATGGAGATCAATTTAGATCAGTACTGATGAACCTCCTCAAAGCTTATTTCACCAATCTGAGATTCTGTTAAAAGAATCAGGTTGAAGGGGCCAGAGTGGTGGTGCAGAGAGGGTGATTGCCTTGCACGCGGCTGACCTAGAAAGGACTGCAATTCAATCCCCCAGCATTCCATATGGTCCCCCAAGTCAAGAGCTATTTCTGAGCACACAGCCAGGAGTAACCTCTGAGCATCCCCAGGTGTGACCCCAAAACCAACCCCCCCAAAAAAGGTTGAAAATGAAGACTTCAAACAGTTGGTTAAGTTCAGGCCTTGCATGTGGAGGGCCTATATTTATCCAAGTAAACCAAGAGTGATTTCTTGGAGTGGTGGCACAGAGCGGTAAGGTGTCTGCCTTGCTGGCACTAGCCTAGGATGAACCACAGTTCGATCCCCCAGCATCCCATATGGTCCCGCAATCCAGGAGCGATTTCTGAGCACATAGCCAGGAATAATACCTGAGCATTGGGTTTAGCCAATTGTAGCAAGTCAGCCCCTGAAGAGGTTCACTGATGGAGGAATGGAGAACGAGGTCTTTCCCCTCCAGCTCGGAGAAAGTGTCTACCACCCTGCTCAACCAGCAGTTCTGAGGTGAATGCGGTGGGAAGAAAGTCAAAGGGCAGCCAGGCTTCAGAAGAAAATAGCTCTTTATTCCTTGAATATGCCAAAGCCCCAAACGGTCTGGAAATAGGCCAGCAAGAAAAAAGCATCCCGCCTTCCACAAATGCTTGCTTTTTATCTACAGAATCAGGTACCATCCAATGGTCAAAGCAGAATCAGGTACCACCCTAAGGTGGGGGCAGAATACCAGATCACACAATCACAGATCAGGGTAGGGTTAGTAACATAATAATGTTTATATACACAACAATTCCCCCTTTTGTTTTTAGTAAACAATACTGTCTACAATTATTAAAAGAAAAACTAGTCAATAATAAAAGAGTGGCTGTTTACATAAGCACATCACAGGAAAATGTAAGGAAAAAGTTTCTAACCTAAACACAGGGTGTCTAAAACCAGAAACATGTATCAAGGAATCAACTACAAGCTTCTGAGAATATAAATCTACAACTTACATAGATCCTTAGAAGAGATGCCAGAAAGGTTGTGTAGCAGACGAGAAGAAGCAACTTTTCTTTATTTGTTGTTGTAGTTGTTGGTTTGGGGGTCACACCTGGCAGCGCTCAGGAGTTACTCCTGGCTCCACACTCAGGAATCACTCCTGGCAGATACTGGGATTCAAGCCAATGACCTTCTGCATGGAAAGTAAACGCCTTATCTTCATGCTATCTCTCCGAACCCATTTTCATTCAAGTCCAGGTAGATCAGAAAGTCCATCTTTGAGGGCATTAAATAAGGCTCTTATTTTTGAGGAAGAAGCATATACCCTCTGCAGAGTGAGGGGCCACTGCAATGATGATCAATAGACTTCTTAACTTAATGTTGTGTATATAAACATTTCCCATTCAGTTCGCTGTTTAGATGACAGGCATATTTCAGTGATTCTTTTAAAATCATACAAAGTCCAAGATGAATTATGACTCCAAAGTCTTAGTAACTCCACACTGTATGGCGATTTGGGCCCATACTCTTTACATGCTTTTTTTCAGAAGGTGTAAAAGCCAAATTATATAGCCCGGTTGGTACGAAAAAACAAGTGGCAGATGTTACTCTATTGTATGAATTATTGATGTCAGAAAATCAATTTGCAAATATTAAGAAACCATCAGCTTTACCTAAAGAAATTTTAAATTTACTTAGGGATATTGCATTGTCATCATGGGAAAAATTGCTTCTAACAGCATTGGTAGAGGAAACTTTTTAAAAATTACTCAAGGCCCTTATGAGTCATATGCAGAGTTTGTAGGTAAGATTAAAGATGCTGTGAAGTTACATGTCGAAGATGAGAAAATGAGAAACTTCCTTGTAAAATCTTTGGCTTATCATAATGTAAATTCAGCCTGTAGATTAATATTGAATACATTAAATGAAAAGGTAGATGTGAATGATTACCTTTATGCCTGTCGTAATGTCTATGGGGAACCTCAACTCCCATCTCACTTAGACTCAGTACAAACCTTCCCAGTTACCAAAGGAATGATGCCTTAATCCCCTCAGGGACAGGGCACTTTTTGTAAACCAGATCTTTGCCCAAAATGCAAAAAGTGTCACCGCTGGGCGAAAGATTGCAGATCCGGAAACCTCCTTGATAATAACCTAAATAGAGGTTTCAATACAATTCCCAGGAGGCAAACTATCTGCTACCATTGTGGAAAACAGGGACATATCAAAAGAAATTGCCATTTTCTTCTAAATTCAGCTCCTCAAGGGCAAACATACAAGATGCAGGGAAATGCTGACAGGGCCTCTCCCAAGGCCCTTCAAAATCAGGGGCAAAGTTCACAGACAATAATCCTTCCAAGCCCAGCCCAAGAAAATTCATCACAATAAGAGAATTAATTCACTCCACATCAGGGAGTGCCGGATTAGACATATTATGCCGAGAGGACATTACAATTTACTCTGGAGCATGCCCTTACATGTTAGAAACTGGCATTCTGGGCCCGCCACCCCCAGATACTATGGGTTTGATTCTTGGCAGAAGTTTCCTCAACATAAAGGGTATATCAGTAACCACTGGTGTCATTGACTCAGATTCTATGGGAAAAATCATTGTAGTTATTACCATACCAGTTACATGGACCTTTAAAGGGGAAGCGATTGCTCAGATAAAATAGTGCCTTATGTCAAATTTGGGACTTCAGATAAAACTAGAATTGAAGGTTTTGGAAGCACAGTTCCAGGTACTACTCAAAACCCAGTCGTGGCTTTAGTTACTAAATTTAAAGATGAACACCCAATGATCAAACTTCACTTGGAAGGGCAACCCTTTGATGGCATGATAGATACGGATGCTCAGGTTACTGTGATTTCTGATAAAGAATGGCCAGAAAATTGGCCTCTTTATAATTCAGAAATTCAGAATTCAGAAAATACTGTATTCACTAGAAGGAGTAGGAGGCCTGAGCTCCTGTCTGTTGAGTACGAGGACTATGATATTTTATGGCCCAGAAAATCAAAAAGCGATAATCAGACCTCACGTGGGCCCATTTTCACCATCCCTGTGGGGCCGTGAACTACACAAACAGTGGAAAGCAGAAATCCACATCCCATTAGCTTCAGAAGAGCCCGAACCTTCTTTTGATTTAAAAACCCAAAAATTTTAGTAGGGGCCACTACCATAAAGACACCAGCACCAATAAAAATAAAATGGAAATCTGATGAACCAATTTGGACAGGTCAATGGCCCCTTAAATCTGCTAAATTAATGGTGCTGACAGAATTAGTGGAGGAACAGCTAAGTTTAGGGCATAAGTTAGGGCATCTTTTTCTCAATGGAATTCACCCATATTCACTATAAAAAAAAGAAATCCGGTAATTGGAGACTTTTGATGGATCTTAGAGCTGTAAATTTATCCATGATACCTATGGGAAAATTGCAGACTGGCTTACCATCACCTGTAGTTATTCCAAAGGAATGGCCACTAATTATAATTGATCTGAAAGACTGCTTCTACCATATTCCTATTCACCCAGATGATAAAATACGTTTTGCATTCTCAGTTCCTTCTCTCAATAACACCCAACCCTGCAGACGTTTCCAATGGACTGTTCTCCCCCAAGTCATGCTGAATTCCCCAACAATGTGCCAGTTTTTTGTAGATAAGGTTTTGAGCCCTGCTCATGAAAAATTCCCTCAAGTCATGATATTTCATTATACAGATGATATCTTGCTCACTATGAACAATGAAACAGATTTACAGGACTTATACTCTTATGTTATTAACTGTTTGCAAACATCAGGACTGAAAATAGCTTTAGAAAAAATACAGACAATGCCTCCGTATCAATATTTGGGTTTTATTTTGGACCGGATGTCAATACGTCCACAAAAAATTTCTATCAAAAAAGAAAACCTCAGAATGCTTAATGATTTTCAGAGACTTTTAGGTGACGTAAATTGGCTCTGCCCTGCACTAGGAACCCCGAATGCAGAGTTGTCTAATCTGTTTTAAAACTTTGGAGGGTGACCCTGCTTTAGATAGCCCAAGAAACTTAACAACAGTTGCCAAAAAATTAATTAGACATCTTCTTGAGCAGATTACAAAAATCTTTTCTCTTAAGATTCATCCCAGTAGAAAAGGTATTTCTGTTAATCTTCCCTACTATGGAAACCCCCACAGGGACTTTGATGCAATAGTCAGGACCTTTGGAATGGGTGTATTTGCATAACAAACAACCTCACTCAGTTGTCCCCTACTTACAAGTGATTTCAGAGATTATTATCAAGGCAAGATTCAGATCTATATCTTTACTAGGTTCTGATCCAGATATAATAGTTTTGCCAATGCAAAAAAGGAAATTGAGTCAATATTTCCTCTTAATGAATTTCTAAAAAGGGCCCTTCAGATTTCACAGGAGATTTCACAGGCGAAATATCCTCACATTATCCAGCAGGAAAAACTTGGGACTTTTTAAAGAAAACTCAGTTTGTTATTTCTTCAATTGTTCGGGATTCCTCTATTCCCAATGCTAAGGTTTTTTACATTGATGGATCCCAAAATGGAAAAGGAGGAATAACCAGAGACAACATAAATATGACCATAGACATCAAATATAAATCTGCACAGAAAGTTGAATTAGCAACGTTAATTTACCTATTAGAAAATGTATCTGAAGCCATGAATATAGTTTTTGATTCTTTGTATGTGGTAAATTTATGTCATGTAATAGTCACTGCCTCCCTTAATGCTAATAACCCGGTCATACAGTTAAACAATTACATACTTAAACAATTACAGCAGCTTCTTCAGAAATGAACTGAGCCCATCTTCATCACACATATTAGAGCCCACTTAGGTCTCCCAGGACCGAAAGGAAATAAAACTGCTGACTTGCTAGCAATGCCTATATTTAAATCACCTGTAGAGGAACATTCAGCCCTACACACAAATCTCGCTGTTTACATGTGAAATACCAAATTCCATGGAGGCAAGCTAGAAAAATTGTAGAAAACTGCAACATATGTGCACCGTTAACAAAAAAGACTTACATAGCAGGAGCAAACCCAAGAGGCTTACACTCTAACGAACTTTGGCAAATGGATATAACTCAAACAGATTTATTTCCAAGAAAACCTTATCTTCATTTTGTGGTGGACACTTATTCTCAGTTTATGTGGGTAATTCCTATGTCTTCTCAAAAATCTAAGGCTGTTTGTAGTTTTCTTTTACAATGTTTTTCTGTGATGGATATTCCATATTCTATAAAAACTGATAATAGGCCAGGCTGTGGCACTGGAGGTAAGGTGCCTGCCTTGCCTGCGCTAGCCTAGGACGGACCGCGGTTCGATCCCCCAGTTTCCCATGTGGTCCCCCAAGCCGGAGCGACTTCTGAGTGCATAGCCAGGAGTAACCCCTGAGCATCACCGGGTGTGGCCCAAAAACAAAAC
>PVKC010025942.1:0-16300 GCA_004027635.1 Crocidura indochinensis | reverse complement strand
GTTGCAGGAAGGGGAGCAAAAGCCTCCACTATTCTAGATGTTCTTGAAAACATCTCCTCTACCATAGGAATTCCTTCTTTGTCTCATTGCTCCCTTCATGTTTTCAAACATTCTCCCGCCAATTCTCCATTATCTTTAAGAGCATGAAAAACATCTCTCCTAAGAGCAGAGACCTCTTTATCTACGTTTTCGAAAAAATCATCATGTTTCTTCTCTTTTCTAAGAATATGATTTCTCAAAGAAATCATTTCTCTCCTAAAACGAATAGTATCATTTCTGAGTTTTCTCTTTCTCTTTATTAACTCACTTATCCCTACTTCATAATTACCATAAGAGGACAAACTTTTCAAATTGTCCATGTAGTAATTAATCTTTTTCTTCTCCTCTTCAATCTTGTTCTGAATAAACGCGACATTCTCATTAATAGAACCTAACTCTCTATATATATCTAGCTTCTCTTGTCGCTCTAAGCTCTCTTTGTTTTCATCCTGATAATCCTTAAGTAATTGTTCCCTCTCTAACTTAGCAATTCAATCCTGCAAACCTCTTGCATCCTCAACATCTTGGAGTCTCTTGATTAATTCATGCTCAAGAGATAATTGACATTTCTGAATGAAGGAAATATCAAGATTTAGCTGTATTAATTTCTCTGTTATCTTTTCATAATGCCTAGAAATAATTTCCTTATTACCCTCTATATCAATAACTGATTTATTTACTATATGTGTTGTTTGTTCCCCAATACTTTTGATATATTCAGAATACTTATCTAAAGACTCAAAAGCTCTATGTATGCAGTCAGATATAGTTTTTTGTTCTATGAATAACTTGTTGTAATCATCACTATCTTCAGGTTTAACTCCTTTCCTTATTAATCTATCTCCCGCCTCTATTAACTGTTGCCTTATAGATTCTCTACTTTCATTCAACTCCGAAATTCTTGATTTAATCTTTTCGGCAACAGCATCATGCAAAGACTTCAAATTGATATTCTTATGCTCTCTCTTAGAAAATACAGGGGGCAAATCTTTCTTGTATACAGTGGAAATTCTGCTATCTAAGTCTTTGCCTACTCTCCTGTAATAATGACTAAGTTCTCTTCAAAAATCATCAGATTCTTGAAAATTAACCTCTGTAGTAAAACAAATCTGGTTAGATCCTGAGGTATCCTTTCGAACTTCTCTATATCACAAATTATCCTGGGCTCTTTGAAACTCTCTATCATTTTCAATCTTTCTCTTATTATCATCGTCAATATCCCACTCCTTCTTAAATAAAGGCTCTTTGATCTTGTGAACAGAAGTTAAATTAGAAGTATCTATAAGAACAGAGGCAGTCCTGGAAGACTTTTCCTGCTCCTCGAGCTCTTTAGAAATACTGTCAATAGACAATACTTCTACCTTTAACTTCTTACCCCTAATAAATAATTCTCCATCTTTTACCTGATAATCACTCTCAACCTTATCTTTCTTTACTTTGAACAAATAAAACTCATTATCTCTTTCCCCCTTAACTAGTTGAACATATATAGTTCCAAGTTGAATAGGAGCATCTAATTCAAGACCTAAAATTTTCGCTTCCTTAGACCCTAATTTGAATGAGTGGTTCTTCGCTTTAAGACCAATTTTCTTCCTCAAGGAAGAAATTATCGCAGATTGATCTATAGTGGTCATGAATATCTATTTGAATTTTATTAGTTAGCCATAATCACCAGGGATTCCGCTCAAGAGAATAAACCAAAGTAATACTGATTTATAAATAAAAAATATAGAAGGGTTACGAATGCAAGAGAGAAAAATAGAATTGCTAATTCCCAGTATTTAACTATATATATTCTGTAAACATTTCTCGGATGATTATGGTTATATCCTTTAGAAGCCATAGATTCTGATAATTCTCCTGACTTTATGAAGGAGATAACGAATAAAGGTACGAATAAAGACAATAAAGCAGCAGCTTTATCCCTAGCCTTGCCATTCTTATAATCAATTCCCCTGGATGCTTGGGCTCTAGTAATTCGAGACGCTTCAACAATAAGAGAAGGAACAAATCTAATAGAAATAGTTACAGCAAGAGACATAACCTTAGTAGGAAGATCAAGAACTTTCAAAGGCCTAAATAAATCCTCCAATGCATATGAGAAAGCACTTAAAGGCATAGTTGCTGTAAAGATAGAAGAAAGAAGAATAATCAACATAATTTTGTTAGCCAAAGAAAAAGCATTAACTATTTGGAAAGCAGATAATGTATATCAAGTAGGGGCAAAGGCTACATACTTCAGAGTATCTGATCCTTTAAGAGGAAATATAGTTCAATTCTTAGCATGATCTATGTTTTGCCATGAACTTTTTCATGAATCCCCTAAGTGGTTTGATTCTGAACATGAATTACTTACAAGACCCAAATGAGACCCCAAACAACTATTACTATCCCCGATTCATAATTCTCCATTGCTACTCTTAAGTATATGCCCCCCCACATATCACCCATGAAACAACTTAGTATCGCTCTTAGAACCCGCTGTGTTATATATTCCTAGAATATCCTTGTAATTAAGCATAGAAGATTCATTTCAGAACCCAGGATTCTTCATAAAAACAAAGTTCACGCAGAATAGAAATAATAGTAGCACTCCATAAACATAAAGATGTTTTTTGCAAGCCTCATAAGAATCACTTTTCCACACTATCAACGCCACAAAGGCCATTAATAGAAACTGAACCAAAAAGGATATCTTTAGGAATAATAGAAAGACTATAGACAAGAAGATTATGAACTTAATTAGAGGATTAAGTTTATGAACCGGAGTATCCTTGTGTACGTAACTATCTTCTAAGAACATCAGATATGGATAATGCTAAGTCTTCGCACTTTCTAGGCTCATAATCTCATAATCTCTCAAAATAAGGATTTGCCTTAGATAATTTCTCAATAAATCTTACAACCTTAGGAGTACCTAAATTAATGCTCTTATTCCTAAATATCTCATAAGGAGTACCATGAGCAACTAATTTGCCGTGATCCAATACCAACATCTCATCTCCTACTTCCAATAACAAATCCAAGTTATTAGAGATCACTATTACAGTTTTTTTCTTTCTCTTCAGTTCCAAAATCATTTCAACTATCTGAGCCGAAGAAGAAGGATCTAAACCTAATGTAGGTTCATCAAAAATAATAATTTCCGGGTCAATAACTAATATACCTGCCAAAGCTATCTTTTTCTTTTGTCCACCGGATAGCATAAAAGGGTTCCTAGTAAATAAATCCTCAGTAATACCTAATTCCAATAACTTAGCTCTACTTCTATCCTCGGGAGAAGAATCACCTTTAACATCAAGCATCTTCAATCCGCAACACACGTCTTCCAAAACAGTCTCTTTAAATAATTGATACTCAGGATTCTGTAATACCATGCCTACAGTTTTCCTAATCTCCCTGTAATTAAGAATTTTTTTATGAAACTTATATATATTGTGACCATTAAATAAATAAATATTCGCAGTATTAGACTTAAGCAATCCATTAAAGTGAGCGGCTAAAGTAGATTTGCCCGAACCTGATTCCCCTAAGAATGTATATACGATGTTTTTCTTAAAAGAAAAATTAAATCCATCTACAACCTTACGTCCTCCAAAACAAGCATTTATATTCTGTACTTCAATAGCTATATTTGGGGGCAATTGATGCGAAAAAGCATCACTTTTATCTCTATATCTATTAATTAACCAACTAAAAATAGACATTTATTCAACTCTTAGCTTTGATAAAGAATCAATGAGATCATCTTCATTATCAAAGTTCAACTCTATATCTATTCCCTTATCCTTAAGAGAATTAGCTAATCTATAAATAAATGGAAGATCTAGATTCGAAGACTTCATAATATCTATATTCTTTAACAAAGTAGGTAAATCTGAATGTGCCAACACTTTACCCCCTTTCATTAATACCACTTCATCAGCCAACAACAATTCCTCCATATCATGGGTAACAGAAATAATTGTCTTGTTATGTTTAGTAACTAATTTCCTCATAACACCCAATATCTCACTTTTAGATCAATCATCAAGCATAGAAGTAGACTCGTCAAAAATAATAATTTCTGGATTTAAGGCAAGAATCGAAGCAATAGATACTTTTTGTTTTTGGCCTCCCGAAAGGGAATGAGTTTGCAAATGTAATAAAGACTCTATATTTAAGAACTTAGATACATTTTCAATTATCTTCTTAATTAAAGGTTTCGGAATATTCCTATTTTCAAGACCAAAAGCTATATCGTCTTCAGCTGTTAATCCTATGAATTGAGAATCAGGATTCTGAAAAACAAGACATATCTTATGCAAGGCTTTTCTATAGTTAATCTCATTTAACTCTATACCTGCTATTTTTATAGTTCCTGATTGAGCTTTAGATAAACCCATAAGTAACTTAGATAAAGTGGATTTTCCCGATCCATTATGACCAAGAATACAAATATATTTATGTTTATCTAACTTTAAATTTAAATTTTGAAGTACTAATTTATCTGGCGTATATCCAAAATTAACATCAATCAACTCTATTGAATATTTACTGTCCTTAACTCTCTTATCAAAATTACTCATTTAGGCTCTTCATAGCTATAGGCAAGTATAGGGATTTTATTTTTCTCATACATTTTCAATATGAATAAGAAAACATAGCAAAAATTACAGAGAAAGAAGCCATTACATAATCAAATCTTAGATATATAGGCAAGTACATATTTAGAGTATTAAACACTCCGTTTACATATAGATATAAGACTAAATGAGATAAAGGAAGCGCTACTACTGTTGAGAATCCAAGAATAAGACCTAGATAAAGCAGAATAGTTATTGAGTTTTCTGTATGTGTAAATCCAAGCAAATTAAGTATTGTCAATAAATTCTTCATATCCTCAATAATCAGACTAGTAATAGCCAGTAGAGCACATACTAATAAAGGAGTAAAGATAACTATGAATAGGTTAACTACAGAGATAATTAGGTCTGAAACCGTATTAAAGACGAAGTCATTAAATAATGCAGCATTATCTACTGCAATAACCGATCTAGAAACAGCGAATGCATCATCACTGTAGAATGCTTGATCAATAAGAGAGGCCAAGTTATCAACATCATCATACTCAGACCCTAAACCTAATTTTGTCTGCAAGAATTTATGGTTTAAAGGCGGCAAGAATTTATGGTTTGTGTTATCAATGTCTCTATTTCTTTTCTGAAGGAATGTATTGAATTGGGCGCTGGATTTCTTAATTTCTTGCTTTGCATAGATACCTGATTTACTGTAAGCGGAAATTACTGTTTTGAACTGATCCGGCAAGGCTTTTCCTCCATCTACTTTTTTGGTATAGATTCCGTTATATCCATAATCAGAATTTAGCCCTAATATTTCATTTGCATTTTTCTGACTCATATATATAGAAATGTTGTAGTAAGAGTCATATATATCAACCACTTTAAAAGTAACTTTCTTACCTAAAGTCTCCCCCTTTAATTTCTTATCAAATCTATCCATAGTATTAGTTACAGTAACTGCAAATGTAGATCCAACTCCTACATTAAGTTTTTTTGCAGTAAAGTGGTTAATTACTACAGGATATGTGGCATCATCTCCTTTATTACTGTATAAAGTTGAATTAATGTTTTTCCCTTGTTTATTTAATCTAATAAAAGAACCTCTTTTATCTTGCTTCAATCCAATAATTTGAACCTTAGTATCATTAGAAATTCCAGGAATTTGAACATCTAAATATGTGTAAGTTTGGTCTCCTTTAGGAGTTTTTAAATAATCACTGTCAGTAACACTGGTATCTGAAGATGTCAGGCCTTTTTGTAAATCAGTATCCTTTTGAACATCTCCAGTAATTCTTCATTCATCAGTGAAATCATCATAATCAGGCGTATACAGATTTTGGTGGAAGGTTATTTTGATGGGCTTGATATCTTTTAAAAAAACTTTGTCTTTCATAATAGAAAAGAACAAATATAAAAAGTCTGGCCTGTAGATAATAAATCTATCTTTATGTTCATCGGATACTGGACTTGCATTTGAACTCCCAATCCCATCTTGAACTTTCATCTTCTCATACATATATACGATCTTGGCCGGGTCAACGTAATAAAGTCCGGAATCGTCAGGTACTGAGTCCTTATTTTGTGAGTCCACTCTATCTTTACTTACATACCAAGTCTTACGCCCTTGAAATTCCTTACCAGCAGGCCAATTAGCATCATTCACTCCCTCCCCAATATGTTTCACCATAAATCGCTTAATAAAGAATGCTCCATATCTAGAAGAAAGGACTTTCTGTATAAATTTCGAATAGTTATCATTAATAGAGGCTACTAACTCCGGGGAATATCTAGAGAAAAAATCTGAGAATTCAGATCAAGGGTTAAATGAAATTGTTTGACCATAAATATCAATAGTTCAGTTGTGATCAAATAACACAGGCATCAAAACTTTGTTTTTCATATATGTAGGGTGTTCAACTACCGCGAATAAATCTACATAAGACATTAGCCAGTAATTGGCGTGGTCTTTAAGTAACCTTTTTAAAGTCGGATGTTCATTTCCAGATGAGCTTCCTGACCCTCCATTTCCTGCGGAACCATTATTTAAACTTACAAAATCTTTATATCCACTTCTATTTTCATCGGTTAAATTATATGTTTTTTTATCTTCTGTTTTTATCGCTTTACTATACCATGGTGTTTGGTTAGATTGTGTTTGATAATAGTCAATTACAGGCTTAAACAAAGGCTCTGATCCGTAGTTCTCTCGTTTTTTGTCGCTACCTTGTTTTTCATTTTCTCCTGGAACATAACTTCCCAAATCAGATATTTCAACTGTATCATCCGGAACAAATTTTTTATTGCTTGAACTTGATGATGAACTTGATTCCGCTTTCCCAACTTCCATAGAACTTCCCCATACTTCAGAAACTTTTGATACGGGTAATGTGAAGTCACTTATATCGAATGAATCAGTTATTTTCTTATTACAGTCTGTTTCTGTTCCTTTTTTTTCTTTTAGATCATTACCAAATACATATTCAACATAAGTATTCTCTATGAATGCAGAACCTAAATAGTCATAATCTAACAATCCCAATTTCTCTCGTCATTTGTCAACTCCATCAATTTTCTGATTACATGTTTCATACCATTTCTTCAATTGAACAGATGAGAACAAAGCACTAACTCCCTTAGCAATCGGTTCAGGATTATCCTTATTAAATTGAATAACTTCTGCTTTGTATTTTCCATCAGACCCCTTCACAACAACTGTTTTAGTATGTGCTGTAGGGTCTTCAAAACTACCACCAATATTCATATAGCTTGCCAACAATGGTTGCCCAGATTGAGTTGTTGGTGTTTCTAGGGATAATGAATATGCATATTCTTTAACTTCTTTTTCATAGTTACTTATTGCAGCAAATTGCCCTAAATTATTGAATAAGAAACTACTAAAGACAAATAAAAATACTGTAGCACCAGAAAGAATAAGACCTCTACCCGCAGTATTCAGAATTACAGAAGCTCTGAATTTCCATAGAGAAGATGAGTTTTGAACAAATTTATACATTCATTCGACAAATTTGTTGTTTTTTAGTGACTGAGTAGATTTCATCAATTGATTAGCATTTCCCCTCATCATTAAAAAAGCTGATAAAGCTGATACAGGGAGAAGGATAGATAGTGCAGTAAGAATGTAGTGAAGCATTGAAGAAATGGAGAATCCACTAAATATTGGATTCAGATATCAAATTTCCGAAATTAAAGAAAAGATCAATGGTTGAAGACCTAGAGAGACTAGATAACCCAAAACAGTACCTACTGTGGCAGGAATCGCCACAAACATCATAGAACTCAAAATGATTTGATTTCTTCCCACACCATTAGCAATAAATACTCCAAATGTATTTAGAGATGAAGCGATGTATTTCTTGATCAAGATCCATAGAGTGAATAAAACAATTGCTGACATTGCGGTCAATATGATGCTTGATAGAGTATTTACCGAGTACAAAAAGTTATCTACATAGTTAGTTCTCATAAATACCAATCTTGTTGAATTAGGGTTTTTTGAAGATACCAATTCAACATGTTCGTTATTATCATCCCAGGGTTTGCCTCATAAAAACTCTGCGATGTAATCAGATAACTGTTTCTTAAATTCAGATTCTTGCCCCAAATCCTTAATTATTTGAGGATATGAAAGAGACAAATAGTACTCATCTCAACTAGATATAGAGTTGTACTTAATCTTGTCATATCCCCCATCATCCACAAAAACTAAAGCTTCTTTTTCTTTATTAGGAATAAGATTCAATAAGGAATGAGAAGGAAGGATCATATCGGGAGAGGTACCAGTGCCTACAACTATTAATTTATTTCCGTTTATGTTGATAATGTGGTCGTAATTTGTAGGATCTAATATGAATGAGTAATAAGCATTCTCAAATTCTTTTTGTGTAGCTGTACCCCCCTCAACAATTTTTTTGAATTGATAATATTTTTCATCTGAAATAGGAGTTATATTGTTTTTTTGTGCATATACAGGGGAAACAATAGCAAAGTATGAGGAAAATCTGTCTATATAAGCTGTTTTTTTGAAACCGAAAATATAACTTTGGACTGGTTCAGGTGTTACTCTTGTGAAGCGAATAACTTCCAGATTTTTGATGGATCCAAAAATTCTGGAACCTTTCAACATAAATCCAAATTCATCATCTCTAATGTATCCTTGTTTCCATACTTTTCAAGCTTCGCTAGCTTTCAAAGAAACTCAGTTTTCATCAATTCAAGGATCATCATATTTAGAAGAAACATAATCACGCATTGACCTAGCTACATCTTCATATTGTGGGTCTTCATATTTCATTCTTGCCAGAATTTCGAAGAACTCTTTATGGGCGTATGAGGGGGCGTAAATACTATCCATATCATCAATATTTCTGGAGATAAAGTTATTAATAATGGACATCAAATCTTTAGGCTCTTGGAATAGAGGATTACCAGATGTAATCTTCACCCTATTAACAAAAGCATTATTTTTTCTATGTTGATTAATAACTTTGAATGAGTGGCCTGTTTTGGTTGGATCGTTTAACTTAGCCGAAGCACTTGGAGAATTAGCTACTACAAGAGATTTATGATAATTAACAGATAAATCCAGTTCTTCTTCCTCTTCATTATCATTTCTTCGAGAAACAAATTTGGGTTTTTCATGTTTTTCGCTCGGCTTATATTTGAATTTATTTAGAAGAAAAGAGAGCGTAAAGATTTCATTTTCGTTAATGAAAGTTCTAGCAAGACGCAAGTTATCGGCAATAACTACAGCCAAATAACTAAAGAAGCTTTCATCAAATAATTTATATATCTTGAAATATACATCAGTAAACGAATCTGCGTAATTAGAGGTTGATTCGTCGCTTATTTTTTTTATTCCCTGCACAGTCTTATTTGAGTTTTCATCTTCTGCAATTCATTTCAGAAGTACTTTTTTGACAGCAACAAATAACGTATCACTGCTACTATAAATACTGATGTTTTGTTGTTGTTGTTGTGATTTTGCGAAATCACTAATTTTTTTACTTGCCCTTACTGTAGAAAAAACATATTTTTCAGATTTATTGGGTCGTTTATCTTGTTCTTTTTGTTGTTTTTCCCCGATTAATTCCCCAAAATCCTCTACTGGTTTCCAAACATCAATTCCTTTTATCCTTTCTTCATTTCAACTTTCTATTATGGATTTGATTGAGGATTTGATTGAGGATTTGATTTGTTCTAAATCCGATTGTGCTTGAAGAAATTTATAAGAAATTGGATTATCTCTTGTTTTTGCATCATTTTGCCCCAACAAATTTCATATAAATAATCTATAAAGTAAAGCTCCCATATCCCAATATGAAAGTCCTTCAACCTTCGGAAGAGATATATCTCATGTTGACAAGAATGCTGCTCCACTATTGGTGTAATAACTCAAAACATTTGTAGAAAAAAGTTCGCTTTTTTTGAATTTATTAATAGCGCTTCTAGTTCCCTCATCCAATTTGTAAAAAATAGATTCTTTAGACATCTCTTGAACCAATTTCTTGAATTGTCCTGATACGTCATGTCCTGATAATTCTGCTCGAAAATTAAGATCTACCTCAAAATAAAAATCTGATTCAATAAAGGGAAGATAAACAATATTTTCTTCTTTATCATTTTTATTTTCCGAAAAAAATAATCAACGCCGAGGAACTAAGGATTTGGTATGTGAGTGTATCTTTGCAATATTTTCTTCTTTATCATTTTCTTCAAATATTGTTTTTGAGACAGAATTGCCTTCGTTGCTTTGAATATCTCCATTAACTTTCTTTACTGCATAATTTCTATAGTAGTCTAATATACGCTTCAATAAGCTCAGCCCTATATCCCCTAAATTCTCCAAAGGATTATTTCCTGGACACTTACCTTTCATTTGTTTATTCAGCTCAGAAATTACCATAGGAGTTATTTTTTTAGGGTCAAAATGAGCGTAATTTCTGTCTAAGAACAATATTGTTTTTTCGGGTTTATTAAAGAAAGTGTCTAGAGCCATACACCTTAAGTGATAATTCATGCCTGAATAATCCGATCTTTGTTCATTAGGAAAATAAAAATAATGATCACTAGCACGGACAAAGTTACTTGTGTTTTTCTCTTGTCTTCAAAAACTCTTGTTAATGTTGTCTCACGCTCATCTATACCCTCACTTAGGGGTTATTTTTAGGTTTTCACTGTTTCCTATGAAATACTTAGGTTGAATATCAAGTTTTTGAGAAGGTTTCATGCTTTTGCTAACCAAAACAAGATCATGAGGGTTGCTATCGAAATTAATCTCCGAAAACCCTTTATTTAGATTGAAAGATAAATGATCTACAGACGATACAACAACTGTTCCTGAAGCAACGAAGAAAGATAAGACAGTTACTATTAAGGAATTTTTACGTAAATGAGATAAAGTTGATTTGAAGAGAAAATTCATTCCGTCCTTTTAAGGAACCGAAGTACAAATTCCTCTTTTTCTTTTAAAGCCTGCACCCCCTGGATGTCAAACAGAAGTATTTAATTACGATTCTCAGAACCATAAATGCCAAATTTAACATTTGATAAGCAATCTCAAAAACAAAATAATTTTCTCATCTTCTTCTTTCTTCAGTATCTTCATAATTAATATAGTAAGCAACCGTTTTCAATTTATAAAAAGTCAATACCGGGGAGAAACAGATAATTAAGAAATTTAGAGACATAAGTATCAAACCTACAGATGATCGAAATCCATAAACAAAACTGCCAAACAACATGTAAACAACAAACAGAACTAAATAAGATATAGAACAAATTCTCAACATTTTGTTTAAAGAACAAGCTATTTTTCTATTTGCAATAAATAAACCAATCCCCGCAGGAATCAAGTACATAACAAATGAAGTTCCAAATACTGAAGTAATAATTCCAACAAAGAATGAAATATCTTGATTAGTCATCGCTAGAGACAATAATCTCATCGCACCCAAGAATATAAAAGCAAAGGTAATAGTTAATAATGCAAAACAAGACTGCACAAAGGAGTTCGGTACTCGCAAAGGATTATTGTGATATTTAACATTGAAATAACAAAGAGGAAAGGCACAAATCAACCCTCCCAATAAAGCAAACATAGAGAATGCGGGAGAGTCAGAGAATATTTTTTGACAAATGAGATGAAGTATCGTTACAAAAACACCAAATAACAAAAAGTATATAGAAGCGAATGAGAAAGTTCTTTTTACAAACTGAATCTCAGATCTTTCCAGAGGACTTCTTAAGTACTCTTTGAAACTTCTATAACTAAAGTCAGCAATCATACCTTTTAAGTATTTTACTAATAATGGAGCGGCCAATGGGAATCGAACCCACATTAATAGCTTGGAAGGCTATTGTTCTTCCATTAAACTATGGCCGCATTTTGGTGCTGGAAGAGAGACTCGAACTCTCACGAAGAAAAACTTCACAGGATCTTAAGTCCTGGGCGTCTACCTATTCCGCCACTCCAGCACTTACGAAAAAAATCATAAAACAAAAATAAAACTGGTGACTCGCCTGGGATTCGAACCCAGGACCCTTCGCTTAAAAGGCGAATGCTCTACCGCTGAGCTAGCAAGTCAAATATGGCTGGGCTAGATGGATTCGAACCATCGCATCATAGAGTCAAAGTCTAGTGCCTTTCCACTTGGCTACAGCCCAACAATGGTGGGCAGGGAGGGATTCGAACCCCCGAAACCAAAAGGTGTCTGATCTACAGTCAGAAGCGTTTAACCACTTCGCTACCTACCCCGACTAATAACTAATAATAATAGATTAATTGCTTGGTCTCTATGGACACTAACATTGCTGCGTGGATACTGTTCGATCAAAAATACGAAATTACAAAAAATAATTCCTTACTTTTATATAAATGCCCGAGGTCAAATGGTAAAATTTTGAAAGAATATATTTAATCAATATGAAATTACCAGGAAGTAAGATTATTTCTGCTCTTAGCACCAAAGAAGGAATTGCTATAATAGCGGCCGAAATAAACAAATTAAAAAGCGAAGGATTGTTGAAAAACATAGAAGATGTTACTGCTTATTCAAGATTATTATCAGTTTCAGTTAGAGGATTGCAACCTGTTTGCAAAAATGCCGAAGAGTTCAGAAAATACGTAAGAGTTTTTTTTACATATAACTATAAACACACTCCTGAATGCAAGGGGACAATGTTGGAATTTATTAAATTAAGCGAACAACTATTTGATAAAGCAACTCCTGACGGAAGATTTGGTAAATGGGTATTGAAAAATCAAGATATTCTTAAAACTATTGCTCCTTTTGTATTGGGAGGAGCTCCTGCATTTATCACAATAGTAGCTTTACTAAGTAAAATCGTATAATGTTTAAAAATTAATTTGTTATTGTGTCGGCAGCGAAAATAAAAAATATACAAGAAGGAGTCAAAATAATTGTTGAAGAAATCACCAGGTTACAAAATCAAGGTTTTTTGCAACAATTTCAAGATCTATCTGTATATTCCAGATTGTTAAGTACTCGTTGTCAGGATTTAATACCTGTTTATAAAAATAAAGAAGAATTTAGACAATACGCAAAAACTTTCTTTACTTGCTACAGTAAATCAGAGTCAAGTCGAACAGGAACTTTGCAAGATCTAGTTAAATTAAGTCAACAATTATTCAAAGACAAAACATCAAATTGAAGATTCAGAAAATGATTAGAAAGAAATAAAAACGTATCTTTTGCGAGTTCATGCTGATTAGCTTGCGCTTCTTTCTTATTAATTTTGTACAAACAGATTTTTTAGTAATTTAAGAATTTCTAAAACATCTTTTCTAATATTTCTACGATCTTCTCTATATTTAGAAACTACATTCTTAGATTCCTTATTTAATTTATCAAAATTCTGATCCAATATCTTATTCAAAGCAGATACCTGAAAATTAACCATTGATGCGGTCTTAATCATATCTCCCAAAACATACCAAACTCGATTCCTACGTTCCTCAAACAAAAAAATTGGAGTTATGGGTATATGATTACTTTTAATTCTTTCTAAAACACCCGGATGCCTTTCCAAAAAACTCTTTTCGACCAACAAAGATCTTTTTGATTTCAAAGCCCTATCCACATCCCCCTCTCCATAAAAAGTATCGATTAAATCTCACACATTACTCTTCGAATTATGCCTCTTTGTTCTTATAAACATATTGTTCAGGATTATTTTTGGATAATTCTGTTTTTCATTCTGAATTAAATATTTCAATAAAGAAATTGAGTGCCAGCCCAAATTATCATTAACAACAAATATTTGTTGCTGTTTAGTTACCTTTCTTTTGAATCTGAAGTATATAGATGTACTCTTTAAAGCTAATAATATAGTGTATAAAGATAAGAATTTATTATACCTAGTCTCTTCGTTCGAATTATCGTCTCCTTTCACATATCTTTTTGACATCCTAATCAAAGCATATTTCTTAAAAAAATAACTTAAGAAAATTAATGGAAATATCGGTATTCTTAGCCAATAATATCTATTAACGCGATCTATATTTTCCATCTGAAGTAGATACCAATATTTTTTCTCCTACCTCACAGAATTTAGGAACAGCAACAACCAATCCCGTACTTGTTATTGCTTTTTTCTGCTCTGTCGCAGGTAAATCATCATCAAATTTCTCTATAGTCAAAGTAACTAACTCAGGCAAATTAATATGCAAAACTTCTCCTTCCCAAATACTCAAAACAACTTCAGCTCCTTCCTCCAAAAATTTTATTTCGTCCTCAAAATCTTCTCTATTCACAGATATGTCATCATAAGTCTCGCTATTAAGGAAATGAATAACTTCTTGATCTTCGTATGAATAAGTGACATCTACTTTTTCTATTATTGCCTTTTCAAATTTACTTCCAGAGAAATCCTCTACAGTTATAGCTTTGGTCTTCAAGCACTTAACCTTACACTTAACTATACCGCCTCTCATAGCAGTCTTATTAAAGGAATGATCCAACACTAAATACAAATCCCCCTTTCAAACAATTGTTTGACCTTTCCTCAAATCTATAGCCTGTATAAACTCTGCCATTCCCCTAATTAATAAGTCCCGCTATTCTGTCTATCTATATTCACTTGTCATTTACTTCAATACGCCTTATCCACTTGTTCCCAAGTAAATCCTAAATACGCAGACAGATCAACAAATTTCTGTGTCCAATCTTTTAATAATCTATGTATTTCTTTATCTTTGGTATCTTCTCCAGATTCTCTAGGTTTTTCCTTTTGTAAAGACAAATTAATGACATGCGTAAAAGCAAGAATAAGTTCAAAAAAAGCATTACTAATAAAGTCAGGATCCCTCATTCCCGTTTCAACCCTAATATGAACCCCCTCTAAATCTTCATTACGCTCTAGAAATAAAGAAAGAATAAAGTGCATAACATCAACATACTCCTCCAATATCTTTTCCTTGTTCCCTGCCCTTTTATTAGATCAAAACTTAAAAGACTTTGTTTCATTTGCTAATTCATGCAATTCCACAAGCAATGCCAATATTCTCTTTTCTGATGTACTGTGATAATCTAACCCTTTAGAACTAAATACAAATAAATCCAGCTCTTTTTGAGCCTTGAGAAACCTATCTCAAACTATAACAGAAGACATCTACTACTTAGCCAACTGGCAAAGCTTTTTGAACTGTCCAGGATTATGTATAGCCATTTCAGACAATATTTTTCTATTCAAACCAATATTATTTTTTTGCATAGCGCAAATAAATTTGGAATAAGTTAATCCTTCTGCTCTAACAGCAGCGTTTATTCTCAAGATTCATAGTCTTCTGAAATCTCTTTTTTTCTGCTTTCTAGAAATAAAAGCATACTGAGCAGATCTAACAAGAGATTGTCTAGCTGTTCTATACGATCTATGACGATGCCCTCAATAGCCTTCCGCTCTTTTTAAGACTCTTTTTCTTCTTTGTCTAGTTGTATAACCCCCTTTTACTCGCATTATCTTTGAAGCAGCTGATAAGCTCTTTTCATTTGTGACTTACCAAGTATAGTTGACTTTCTAGCGTGCCTTTTTTGCTTAGTGCTCTTATTAGAAGATAAGTGAGACCTGTGGGAATGTTTTCTCTTTAGCTTACCATTACCCAATACCAAGAATCTCTTAGCAAAAGCTTTTTTTGTTTTAATTTTGTTTTTCATATCAAAAACTAATAACCATTAAGGAAAAAAATAAGTTGCATATTGAATTTTACTAATCTTCTTGAGTTCATCTTTAGGCTTTCCATAATCTTTCAATAATTCAACAAAAGTATTATAGACTTGATATATAAGATCAGACCTCTCAGACATCCTACCAGGAGCCTTTACCACAAATTGAACTTTGTCTCCCATTTTCAATCACTCTATAGCTTTATCAGCTTTTCACTTAATGTCATGTTCGCTAATCTGAGGTTTAACAGTAACGGACTTAACCTTATTACAAGACTTAGAATTCCCCTTCTTATTCTTCTTAATTTCATAAATAAATTTTCCATAATCCAAAATTTTGACAATCGGAGGAGCTGTCCTTGCGTTAATTAACACTAAATCAAGTCCTTGTTGTTTAGCTAATAATAAAGCTTCACTCACTTCCACAACTCTATTCTCTCCATCAGGTACAACCAATAAAACCGAAGGAAAATTAATTTCCTCATTAATTAAATGCAG
>PVKC010025941.1:0-16297 GCA_004027635.1 Crocidura indochinensis | reverse complement strand
TGCATGCAAGGCTAATGCCTTACCTCCATGCTATCTCTCCAGCCCTGTAAAGAATTATTAGTTTTTGATATATTTAATAATTTAGTTTTGAACATAAATGCAATGCCTTTGAAAAATACAGATGATTAGAATAAAAAATATTTTCAATGGTGAGGAAAATATATAATGGATACGATCATATTACACATAAATAATAGAATATATTACAATGACTTTAAAATTAAATGTTTAGGAAAAGGGCTTACTCCTGCTCTGGAGTTATTGTCAGAGGACTGAATTTAAGTCATCTGAGTGCAAGGCAAATTAATGCTTTACCTCATATTCTATCTCTCTGGCTTCTGAAATAAAATTCTTTTTAATATCACATTATATAAAAAGCACTCAACAAAGAGATAGCTTGTATAATATACTCATACGGCTACAGAAGATTATGAATACCTAAAATTAAAATGGTAGGTCATGCTTTAAAGTATATATTAGTTTTCTAAGTGTACAGTTTTCTTTATTGATATCGGATGCCTTCTGTGACCCTGTTCCTGAGCTGCATGACCAGGGAGGAGGATGGATAGCACAAAAAGGGGCATCATGCCCCCTAGTTTATTATTCCTAATTGGGCTTTATCTTGGAGTGTCCATTCTCCCTCTTAGGGAACTCTGATTAAAATACTTATGGAGGGGCTGAAGAGGTAGCGCAGTGGTAGGGCATTTGCCTTGCACACAGCTAACTTAGGACAAACTGCAGTTTGATCCCCAGCATCCCATATTGTCCACCAAGTCAGGAGTGATTTCGGAGCACATAGCTAGGAGTGACATCTAAGCGTCACCGGGTTTGGCCCAAAAAACAAAGAAAAAAAATACCTATGGATATTGCCTTATACCAGGGGACTCCTAAGCTCCATTGTTCATGCTGAGTTTCTCCTCAAAGCCTTACCTCTATCCTCAAACTATGTCCTGTAATTCTTCAGAAAATCCCCCTTGTGCTTGGATTGCAATAGACAAGAATTTGCCTGTTATTTGCTTTTCATCCCATGTTGAGTATTTCTTTACAATAAATGTCCTATGTGTAGGACAGGGCTCTCAGTCCATGAAACTGGGACCCCCTGCTCAAGATTTTCTCTTTTTGTCTTATTTATTTATTTATTTATTTATTTATTTATTTAGGTTTTTCAGGCCACACCCATTTGATGCTCAGGGGTTACTCCTGGCTAAGCGCTCAGAAATTGCCCCTGGCTTGGGGACCATATGGGACACTGGGGGATCCCGCAGTCCTTCCTTGGCTAGCACTTGCAAGGCAGACACTTTACATGCAGCCCCACCTCACTGGCTCCTGTTTTATTTTATTAATCCTCATAGCAGTCTTGTTTCAGACTTATTCACCGGGGCTGAACTCCTGTACTTTGTCATACTGGAAGACATGGTTATAAAATAAGTATAGACCATACCACTATTTCAAATATTTCACCAATCATTATTTGAGAAAACTGGTGTGCAATAGATAATTTAGAAGATTGCATTTTTTGTTCTTAAAAATTATATTCAATTCAGAGTCACTTTCATAAATTGCACACTGAAAACATTGAATGATATATTTTAAATTATCATCATTCTTTACGAAAAGTGACAGTATAACACAATGTGAGTAAATGCTGCAGATGTATAGAAATGAAAGAATAGCATAATAATATCACATTGAACCTTAGATGTCATACTTTATTACTGTACATCAGAAGAAAGACAAAGAAAAAGGCATGGTATAGAAGTCATGTTAACAGTTAATTAAACTGCTAATAACTAATTTCACTTCCCAACCATCACAACCTTCAAGATACTTAGAATTTACCAATCCAATTGTGAAAATATATGTATATCGATGTCTTATCACAATAGTTTTTAATAAATTAATGTCATAGTGAATCAAGTCTGGTACCACACAGAATATGTTTAGTTGTAAAATTTATTTGCAAAAGTATGCATATTTTTCTAATAGCCATGCTTAGGTGTAACCATCTTCTCTCAGAATATTAGTCAAATGATAAAATTTCCAACAAAACTGAATCATTTTTCTTACTGGAAAAATAAAAAAGAAAGCATATTACTCATTCATAATAATAGATTAATAAATTTAATCAATTAATAAATTGATAAAAACACATTCTCATTCATATTAATAAATTAACATATTTTGAGTAATTATCAAGTTTTTCTGTTTTATTTTCAATTATAGAGAATTATAAACATTGCCATAAATGTTGATAGTCTCAAACTCAGATATAATAATCAAAACATTTCATCCCTAATGATAAGGTTAAGCTAAATTGATATTCAAATCCTTTCACTTCAAAAGACAAAATATTGGGGGAAAAATAGCTGTTGCATCTCATTTATACACTATTTAAGTGTGTATATTAAAAAATAAAACAAAATATAGGAGCCAGAATATAGCAGATAGGATGATGAATTGAATGGCCAACATGGGTTCAATCAATAGCATCCCATAAAGTTCTCCAAACTTACCAGGACAGAACCCTGAATGCAGAGTCAGGAGTGTGTCCTGAGCACAGCCTATTATAACCTTAGAATAAACAAATAAATAAATAAAAAATGCATTTTCTTTTAAATTTTGTAAATCAATTATATTTCCCCTTTTAATTTCAACAGCTTCTAAGTATTTAAGGTGTTTTAAAATGTTATTCCTACTAAGGAATATGTGTAATATATTTGTAAAAAATTTATTTCTAAAACTGTGTACAATGTGACAAAACCTATCAAGCATCAATCAATATCCTCAGAAAATATCAGAAATTATCTATTCATTCAATTAATTTATTAAACATAGTTTTGTTATTGTGTAGTCTACTTAGAACATTGACTTAAGATACATGAAATTATTTATTAATAGTATTCCCAATTATTTTCAAGAAAAAACATAATATACTTAAAAACTGAATTAAATTGCTTTTCCCTCAAATTTCTGTATTTGTTGATGCAATATTCTATATAATTTTTTGGCTTAAGAAACCCACGGTGACTAATAATTATGTTGTATAACAATTTTGGTGGAAAATTCAGTTTAAAAAAGGTGGGCTTCCTTACTTCTTTTAGAGGTAAACAGCTTAGAAGTATGTTTTGATTGTATTGTGGAACTACACATTTTAATTACAGTTTATGAATATTTTTGTGGTTCTCACTACTGGTAAAATAACAGAGATAATTAAACCTCAAAAAATAAAACTTGGTATACTCAAGTGTATTGTTATAACAGAGGACTTTTGAATTTGTTGAGGTTTTTTTTTTTCTCCTAAACTATAATACAATTAAATTTTAAAATAATAAGACAATTAAAACCAAATTACTTTTTATGCACTCTCACCTCTACTATTTACTTTCATATGGCCTAAAGCTGGCATAATATTAGACATGAGGCAGAAAAAATATGAAGAAAAGTATTTTAATTATTCCAGGTGGAATAAATTGATAAAGGTCTTATGTAAGATTCAATGCCTTAAATGGTTTGGCAATAATTCTATAGAGTCTAATTCAATGACACATTGCAATAAGACTAAATTAGACATCACAAGTGAAAATAATATCTTTGTTCATGGGGGTGTGGTTCATACTTGGCTTGAAATCATAGAGCATATTTATCCTCCATTTTAATTTCTACATTGATCTATATGCATTGCAATGGAGTGATCAGTGCCATTTTGCCTTATTATCTATTATACAGAGTATTTGTAATTATCCATTCTAGTGTATTTGTACTTATTGACAAAATGAAAAAAATTATAATGTGGAAAAACACTATCAAAATACCCAAATTCACTATTCTAATTTTCAAATGATAATTTTCTAAGAAAGCACCTGGGGAGACTATTAGGTGTGATATTGTATCTGAAATTTATAGGACTTAAACATGTGATTAAAACACTTCTTTGTTTGGGGAGTGGTTTAACCTCATCCACCCAATGGTTCTCAGAGCTTACTCTTGACTCTGTGCCTAGAAATTCCTCCTGGTTGGCTTTGAGGACCATTTGTGGTCCTGAGGATTGAACCCAGGGTCAGACACATGCAAGGCAAGGATCCAAACCACTGTACTACTGTTCTGGCCCTATACAAAAATTCTTAATTCACTTTGGAGAAGGTTTTATCTCTATTTGTATATATGTATATATATATGTGTGTGTGTGTGTGTATAAAGACACATATATTTATAGAAAAGTGTAAAATGTGTTTTGAATGAAATAATTTATAAATTTAGTGATTCATAAAATAATGACAATAAAAATACAAGTAGAAAATATGTTTCTTAGGCAACAAAAGTCAGAGACTAAGATAAATAATGAGCATACTTAAAATTTTGATAGGTAAGTTGAAATTCCAACCTAATATTGACTAGCAGTTTGCTTTTATATTTGTGTTTCAATCAGTAAGTATCAAATATAACTGGATGATGTGTTTTTGCCTTAAGACTCTAGGTTCTTACCCTGAGTGTATTAATACTAGCAAATTCAGACCTTTCCATTTCAGTCAGTTTCAGATATCAATTGCACAGACAATAAATGGTGCTATCAAGAATCAAATATGCCTTGCTAGATAGTTTATAATTACACTGTGACTTGGGTAGCATATAAAATTATTTGTAAAAGAAATCGTGGTGCCCATAGAAATGCAGTTGCATGCTTCAATAATTACAAAAATGAGAAATGTTATTTCAGGTGGAAACATATTTTCCTTCTTGACTGTTCTTTAGGATACATCACAAATACATAAGAGAACCTTTTCAACAAAAAATTTGCGGAGTTATTTAGTCTTGTCCACACATTATACATGCACAAAATAAAGAGAAAGAAAAAGGCTACTGCTTTCATCAAAACAAACAAAATAAAACAAGCACTTTTCCCCCCTTGGTGTCATGTCTTTGGATATGTACTGCCTTGGAGAAATGTATAAATCATTTTTATACATGAACTGTCTTAGAAAACTAGAGATTTTAGTACAAAGGAATCAATTCGCTGTAAGAATACCCATAGGCCCTTGTTATTAGTTATTATATACACACAAGAGCTGTTTACAAAGAACCCTTGTTTTACAATTGATAACATTAGATACTGGGTTTATACCTTCTCCAGGCCTGAGATACACAGTATTACAAATAATATTATAACAATGTTTAAAATACTTATATAAAACAGCTTTAAAGATGATATTTTCAAAAAAATATCCCTCCTTTTAAAATTGAATTGTTTAATTCAGGTTTTTTTTTTTTTTTTTTGAATGGTTCAGCTTTAAAAAAGATTTCTCAGGAAAATACTACTGTTCAAAATGTCTGTTAAAATGTCTATTAATTGAAAGATTTTCTTAAATATATTATTTTCTTATAAAGTATACTTCAAAAGCCTGTCAGAGAAACAAAACTATAAACTCTGAATTCCAAATCAAAAACATTGTTTGTGATGCATTGTTTTTTCGTATCCTGGGAAAAAAACCCTTGATTACATTATAGTGCTAAGTTATTTACAGAGCCCAAGTACTCTAGCAACAAATACCTACCTTCAAGACAATACAAGTTGAATTTCACAATTAATAATCATGATTTTCTGTTTTTAATAATTTCTTAATTATTCCCTAATGTAAAAGTGTATCAGCACAAATATTTCAGCTTTTAAAGTACACTGGGGAATTTGAACAGCAGTCTCAATAGCCATGCAAATTGAGTCTGTATTGTTCTCTTTTGGCAGAATTACAAAAATACAAAGAAAGAAAACATTTGACAAACATTAATTTTGATGCACACGTAGCTTCCTTTGGCAAAACATAAATTGCAAGTACATTATGTTCACTACATTCTTCATCAATTCTAATCAAAGTTTGAAATTTTACCATTTTAAGAGTTAAAGCTAAGAGTGGGGTGGGGGGAATCTAATGGCTTTTCCCAAAGCACAGAGCTAAATGCTTTTGAATTTCCAACATATCTTTAATTAACGGAGGGTAGCCAGATGCCATGCAAATATTGCTATTGCAATTTCCCTTTTTTCATTTCATTTGTAGTTTATGATAAATTCCATTTGTTAAAAATGCAAGGGAAATAAATGATGCAGTAAGCATGAACATTTCAATTTTCAAGGACTAGATCTAATATGGAAACAGTTACTATCTTAAGCCTTTATTTAAAAAATCATGTTCCTGGTTTTTGCTGTTCTTATAAAATTGTATATTGCAGAATACAGTTTTTATTAAGCAAATGACTTTTATAGATTTATTATATTTTCTGTACACATATGCTTAAACATGTTTGTTAAAGATAGGTATTTTCAGCCACTGATTTTTTAAATATATCTGTTAGTGATTTACTCCTAAGATCAAATGGAGAACATCACATATACATTACTGCTTCTTCTAAATTTTGATGGCTAAATTGTTAGATATATTATGTTGAGATATATTGAAATAGTATACTGAGATACCAAGAAATCAGTATTCTACTCTTTTACCTATCATTCATGGGTATTCATTGTTGCAGTTAAAGTGAAGTTGAACATATATTTATAATTAAATATTTTTAAAAGAAAGAAAATAAAATGTTTTTCTTAAAATATTCTATCTGCCTAATTTTAACAGTATTCTCATAATCTCATAACAGTGAATTAAAAGAAAATATATTATGTTCCCAGCAGGTTTTGACAAAAATTAAACTGACCACCTCAATTTACACATCCTAATACTTCAGTATCAGTACCAAAAAAACTAACGTAGTATTTTTCAAAGATCATAGCTGTCATACTCTATTTGGCTAGCAATTACTCAATCTAATATATTTTATGAACTATAAGTTTAGAGGAAAAAGACAAAGCCATTTCTCTTTTGATAGTATGTCATGACAAGCTTGAATATATATAAAAGAAAGAGAATTTTATCTCTAGATTATTTTCAGGCAAACTCAGTCTCCAATAAATACAGAAACAAATATAAAATTTTAAGTCTTCTTTCCCTCTTAATCTATGTGATTTTCAATTCCTTTATCTATGTACTCCTTATCTATTTTTACAATAATACCATTAAGTGAACAAAGTGCTCTTTGATAACTAACACAGTTCCAATGTAGAGATGAAACTGATAAAAATAGAAGATAAAAAATCATGAACCATATAAACCAGCAAGGTGGTACTATTTATTTATATATATGCAGACATATATGTATATAAAACAAAATATCAAGGCAACTTGACTTAATTCACTTAACATGCTTGAGACCTCATTCTAAATAAAAGTGCACAAATTTTGTGACCAAAAATAGAAAAATAATAAGAAGTGTATGACCCTTTAAATATGAGGATTCACATAAAACACAAACCATCTTCATCCTGTACAGAAACAGGTCTATGGTGATTAAATCACCCATCTTGCTGGCCTAGAGTCTGCAGTTCAGTGGTGTGTAAACTGTGGTTGAAGAAAATATTTTTCCTACTGTACATGTGTAAAGAAATTGGCCCTCTGGGAGGTTGTCCAAATCTGCCAGTAAAGGGTGAGTGGTGGCGAGTAACAGTAATTTGGTCCTTTGGTTTCTCTGAAAACACGGAAAACTCTTCTCTCTTAGTTGTCAACTTCAGGGAATTCTGTACCGAGGTGGGACATGAATTCTGGGTGATCTCTGAAGTCAGAGTTTCAGAAGTTCCTCTAGAGTCTTTGATAACTTTCGCTAGATCCTTGTCCTTCAAGACATTACTTAGACAGAGACTTGTTAGTTGACAGGTCTTGTTTTTGAAGAAGTTTGTCTGATCAGCAGCTGAATATCTAAAATGGTCCTCTGTGAGAGTAAGCATTGCTCTTCTGTCCTTTGTGTTGAGACTTTGACTCACAATTTGATTTTGATACATGGCCTATAGTAAGAAAATAGAAAAAATGTTTGAAAATATATTCATAGACACTGTTCATAAAATATGTTGTTCATACTTGTATGCAAGACCCAATATGCATCGATCTTTAAAAAAGAAGTAGAATTTGTCATGAGATTAAATTTTGCCAAGCAGTACTACTGCTACAAATAGTGTTTGAATGACTTTTATTTTGTTTTAGTCTTCGAACAAAATCAGGAGGGGGTGATATTCCCATATATCATCGTTTCCACACTTTTATAGTTTATTGTTTTATCTATTTTACCCAGAAAATAATACAATTTTTAACCAAGGTTAAATCTAGATTTGTCTATGCATCATAATCACTCAATTTCAGATCTTATAGTTTATATAATGTAAACAATATATGTTTGGAAACATATAACATGTTCCTACCATTTCAATATCATATAGATATTTTTCAGTGCCCTTAAAAAGCTCTGCCTTCATCTCACATCTCTATTTCTTACCCACATCCAAACCAGCCACTCCTTCTTTCTCTGTATCTCTTGATTTATCTTGTCCAGGTTTCCATTTGTTGGAATCATACAATATATTGTTTTAGATTAACTTCTTCATCATACAATATATTCATTTTAGATTAATTTATTCCAGCTAATAATATTATATGTATTTAATGACAGTTTATGAATATATATTAGTGTTGAACTGAAAATAATTTTGATATTTCTATAGTTCTTTTTTTACTTCTAGAGGAAGAGAGATAGTATGTGGATTAAGCACTGAGTATGTTTTCCTGGATCACTAGGAGTGAACCCTGAGCGTAAAACAGGACTAGCCTCTAAGTAGTCAAAACCTGACTCTTTTGGAGTTCATCCTGTGACCCAAAGCACATAGATAATTAGACAGATAGATAGACAGAAAGACAGAGAGATAAATGATAGACTGGTTGTTAGATTGATGGATATAGATTAAGAGCAAAAAACAGAATACTAAGAAGCAGCATGTGCTTTATTTAGATATTTACATATACTTCATCAAAATGGGTTCCATTCCAGAGTATATTGCATCTTTTTTTCTCACAAGTAACTTGTACTCTAGTGATAGAAATTGGGCATGACTCATGACTTATGCCGAAAAGATAAAAAGTTGGCACCAGAAGTCCTCTTAAAGATCATGTGCTGTCCTGAGTCTGGAAAATACATTAAGATAAAAAAGACTATCTGGCTTATTAAGAAGATAGTCAAAGTGAATGATGAGTTGTTCCTGAGGAGAGTGAGGTTGCTGGTAGTGCTGAAATGTGACATAAAGACATTTAGTAATAGGATGGGATGATAAAACATACCCTGTAAACATCTAAGCATCATAATACTGTAAATCAATAGGAACGTAATAATTAAACTAAATATGCAAAAATAAAAATAAAATAGTGTCTTATTTATTTCAAACTGCCTGTTTTAATTATTAACTCCCCATTTCTCCATTTTTATTTGTATAAAAATCTTATTCACTTATTTTGTTGGGGGGGATTCATACCCAGTAGCGTTCAGGGGTTACTCCTGGCTCTGCACTCAGAAGTTGCCCTGGCAGACTCGGGAAACCAAACGGGAAGCTGGGAATCGAACCACTCTCTGTCCTTGGTTGGCCATGTGCAAAGCAAACACCTTACCACTGTGCTTTCACTCCAGCCCCACTCATATTTTAGCTTATTTTTTCCATAATTCACTTTGTGATATTCACATTTTGCTAGGGCTCATGTTAAACATATATAAACACATCTATTTATGTGATACATATTTGTTAAGAGGTATGGAATGCAGCCCATTACTTTGCATGATAGATACAAGTAATATTCATTAAAATACCTGACATCCTCAGGCAATAAAAATCAAATATGAGAATTATCCATAGTCAGATACTTTTTATATAGGTGACAGAAAATTTTATCATTCTCCCTGTTTTACAATTTTCTCACCAGTCAATGAAATATGTATACCTATTTATACAAATATAGCTGTGTTTCTAAGTATTATAAGATTGTATGAACTACTACATATAAAGGGTCTGATATAATACCCAGATTAAAGTTATTTAGATTACAATAAGTATTACAATATCAAGTAAGGACAAATATAAACTTAAAATTACTTGGTATTTTGTAAAAGGGTTTGAATGACAATTAAAAAATAACATTTTTAGAGGGCTGGGGCAGTCCTGATTTTACCCAGGACTCATTCCTGACTATGTGTTAAAGGATCACTATTGCTTTGCCCATGGGAACATTGTAATAATGAGTATCAAATCTAGATGTTCTGATATAAGGCAAGCACCATAACCTCTGTATTATGTCTCTGAATGAACAAATAATTTTCTCTCAGATTTTCTTTTTTTTGTTGTTTGTTTTTTGGGCCACACCCGGTGATGCTCAGGGGGTTATTCCTGGTTATGCGCTCAGAAATTGCTCCTGTCTTGGGGGATCATATGGGAGGCTGGGGAATTGAACTGCGGTCTGTCCTAGGCTAGCAAAGGCAAGGCAGACGCCTTACCACTTGCGCTGCCACTCTGACCTCGCTTCTCAGATTTTATACACGATATATGTTTTAAATAAAATATTATATCTATAATAGCATCTAAGACGTTGAAAATTTAAAACATGGCAATATGAATTATGTTTCATGAATTAATACTTTAAGTTATTATTAAGTTGTGTTTTTTTTTTTTTTTGGTTTTTCGAGCCACACCCATTTGATGCTCACGGGTTACTCCTGGCTAAGCGCTCAGAAATTGCCCTTAGCTTGGGGGGACCAAATAGGACGCTGGGGGGATCGAACCACGGTCCTTCCTTGGCTAGTGCTTGCAAGGCAGACACCTTACCACTAGCGCCACCTTGCCCGCCCCAAGTTTTAATGAATTCATTATGATAAAAGGTAAAAGCTCTTTTCTTCCTTCTTTTCAAAAAATTTTTTTAATGTTTGGTCACAAAAGGCAACATTCAGGGGTATCTTCCGGCTCTGCACTCACAATTCACTCCTTGCAGGCTCAGGTGACCATATGGGATCCCTGGGATTGAACCAAGTCGGTCTTGGATCAGCAGCGTGCAAGCCAATAGCCCCACCCGCTGTGCTATTGCTCCAGTCCCAGAGAAGCTTTCATTTAAGTATTCCAAGGTTCTAGGATTAGAAGACAGCAAAATGTTATCTGGGGCTCAAATATTTTGACCTCGGAACTCATCTTTCAGAGCATGGGTTTCTAACTTCAGTGCAATTCACTGAGATATTATAAACAGGTCAGGAAGATAATGTGTACAATATGAGAAACTTATTGCTCCTAACCATCTAAGAAACAGTACCTGTGCCTAGTTATGACAAGTAAAAATATATCCAAATTCAGATGTTCTCTGTAGTAGCAAATTTAATCCAACTAAGAAATACTGTCCTTGGTGTCAGAATGATAGTACAGCAGGTAGAATACTTGTCTTGCATAAAGTTAACTTGGTTTAATCCCTGGCACCACATCAGGTTCCCAGAACCCTGCCAAGAGTATCCTGAAATGCATATTTAGGTGTATGCCCTGAGCACTGTGACATATGGCTAAAACCACCCACCCAAATATGTGATAGTATGATGCTTAAAGTACTTTCCTTGTATTTGACTGACCTGAGTACGATCCCCTGGTATCCCAGATAGAACACCTGAATATTTCCAGAAGTAATCCCCGAATACAGAATCAGGAGTAACTTCTGAACATTGCTAGGAGTGGTCCCCAAATCAAAACAAACAAACAAACAAACAAACAAACAGAAATACTGTCCTAATGCATTGCAATATTGCTTGAGTAAGAAAAGCCAAGAAAGTTAACTGCTATCCTTTTATCACTTAATTTTAAATTGACACTCAATTATTATCTACTAAATGCCAGGAAAAAAACAAATTATTTTTTAAATTATGATCTTATTTAGAAACTAATCAATTGATGTACTAATAAACAATGAAAATATTTGCCATAATCTTATTGAACAGAGCAATGAGACATAAGATGCATAGATATAAATCTAAAGGGCATTATTTCCACTTAGACGACCAAAGCTAGATTTCCAACTTATTGAGTATTCTGCATTACCAAAACCAAATGGTCCTTTACATTTTTCACTACCTAATATATTGTAGTGAAGTAAATCTGTACATATCTCATTCTCAGTGACAACCATGAAACTTAACAATAAACACAAAACACCTTTGTTAGATTGAACAGATTTTCCTTTTTGTGAACACCAAAGAATAGGGGTTTTAAACAGATATAAATTTTTTTCTGTGAAAGGTTTTAGTACTTTTCTTGTTTGTATCTTAAAGATGCAGCACATAGGAGTCATGCCTTGAACACAGCTCACCTGGGTTTTATCCCCTCGCACCACATATGCTCAACTAAGTTCAGCAAAGAATGCTCTAGGAATTTAGAGCCAGGAGTAATAATTGAGCATATCTGGGTTTGTCCCAAAGATAAATAAATAATAAATAAACCAAGGAATCAGGGAAGCACAGAAATTGTATACAGAAGTTAGTAAATGCTTTGAAAGCAGGAAGCCTCCCAATACAACTAAATATCAATCAAAAATAACAAAAAAAGGAAACATTCAGAAGTTTTAACAGACAAAATCTATGTTTTATATATTGCAAAAATTTTCAAGAGATAATTTTATAGAGTTGGTTTTTTTGTGGTTCAACTTCAATACTAAATTATATGTTGGATATGAAATCCTAATGTAGAGTGTTGATTCGGTCAGGGTTTGAGAATTTGTACAAGATATTCAAGAAGAATTCTGATAAAAATAGCAAAAGGCCACAATATCTGCTTCTCTTATAAGAAAATTAAATATGCAATATTTTCCAAAAATTACTAGACAATTGCTTGATTTTCTGTCTATAACTAAGGATTATGAAATTAAATCCTAAGAACAGTAAAATCTGTCTTCAGAATATGTCAATGCTGGGAAGAAAGTATGAGATTAAGGCACAGAATTTGCATTCATCCAACCCCAGTTCAGTCCCTTGCATCACATGGTATTTTGAAGTAATATATAGAATTGTAGGCTCCAAACAAAATGCAAATTGGCCACATGGTCCTAAGAGCATAGTAATCCCAAAGCAATTGGTTTGCTCAGTCATTATCAGTCCAGTTGGTCCAGTTGGCCAAGATTCAAGTGAACACGGCCCCTGGATTCCCTTTGGAATCCATAACCATTTGGGAGAGTTATGAAAAAAATTCAAAAATGTCTGTGTGCATAACCCACTTTGTGTGAACAATTTTTAGTATAACATGATGTTAAAGAGAATTTCATTAAACATAACAGCAAAGTTCACAAACAATAAGGTCTCAGAATAAATGGTATAAAAATTTTGAGTAATTGATGCCTCTGAAAAATGTGATTATCTCTAAATAAAAAAAGATAAATGAGAGCCTAACCTAAACTTATATGTCTGACAAAAACATGTAGGAAATAATATAATATAATGAGAAAATATAGTGGATTGCTATGGCAACCATGTGAAAATGAATCTTTAGTCTGGAAATCCAGATGTCTAATATCTAAGACATAATATTAGGTACAATATTCTGATATAAATGTGGTTTCCAAAAATTCTATTCCTTCAAGTTTATTACATGACAAATTTAAATAATATAACACAATTGCTGTGATTTTACAACAAAGTAATGTCTCAATATGTTTATATGTAATTGTATGATAATATAAAATTGACTATGAATCTAGCTATTATTTATTTATATCAATTTCTAATATTTATTAATATAATTATATTAATTACTTCTATAAATTCCTAAGCTTAAATGATTCTTCCATGAAAAAGTTTACCTTATACATCTGCTCAGTGATATACTAAGAAAAAGTGATATATTAAGAAAAAAGTTGCATAAAAACATAGCTTTTTTCACTCTATAAAATTTATATTGTATCAAAAAATGTATTAAAAAATAAAGAAATGATATTCTATTAGTATAATGTAAGATGACCATTTTTAGGAATATTTGATGTATTGAATAACAAAATACAGAAGTATAGAGAGTTTTCACTGTATACTTAAAATTTATTATATTATAAATTAAAAAATCAATATATCAAACTAATAAGATATAGCAAAGATCAAAACATTTTTAATATATGCATATTTTAAAATGACAAATTTTGAGGCTTTTTCAATAAATATAAGCTTAGGTTACCTATTTTAAATATGTAAACCATCCTATTTTACTACAATAATTGTGCATTAAGATTGATTCCATATGCCTCATTATTATCTTAAAAAGAAAAATTGAGTTTTTTAATAACAATGGCATAACTCAAAATTATTCTTGTGTCTGTCTCCAAAATTCCATATACTATGTTATATTTGCTATTGCTTTATATATGAAAAATAAACTTGGCTAGAACAATAGTACAATGTTTGCTGTGCACACACAGTCAGGCTTGTTTCCTGATGTTCATATAGTCGTCTGAGTCTTCCAGTATAGAATCAGGAGCAAAACCAGAGACCAGCAGGTTTGATCCAAAATACAAAACAATAACCTGCAATTATTTTGCATTATTAAAATATTTTCTTCTTTCTTTAACTATATAAAATATGATTGGCCATTTAATTGTTTATTTTAGTTTACTGTAATAAGTGTCTAAGAATAGCATTAATGAAAAAGATGCAGAATATATTAGCAGTTAGTTCATCTCATTGCTCCTAGACTCACCCTACCAGAATAACAGTCTATTGCATCTATTAACCCATGGATTCCAGATTGGTTTACCACCTTCCTGAATTCCCTGATTTAGTTTCACAATACTGTTTGACATTTTATTATTTATTTATTTAGATTTTTGGGGGGGATCACACCCGGTGACATGCAGGGGTTACTTCTGGCTATGTGCTCAGAAATCGCTCCTGGCTTGAAGGCCCATATATGGAATGCCCGAGATAGAAGCGCGTTCCATCATAGGTCAGCAGTATAAAAGGCAAATGCCCTACTGCTGCACCACTGTTCCATTCCCTGTTTGATGTTTTTAATTTAAATGTTTTTTAATGTTTACTTGGAACACAAATTATTGACACTATACTTCATCCCTGCTGGCATGTGTAGGAAAGAGGCATCATAATCCTAAAACATTAATATTAATGCTGCTATATAGCATAATAACTAAAGTTTTTGTTTAAAAAATAAAAGTAGAACTTCAGAGTGTAATTTTTAGATTTCTTGTCACTGTCTAGGTTTATATATATTTTCCTTTAGTGAGAAGCACAATTTAAGAGAGTCCAGTTCCATTTAAGAAACTTCATGGAACAAATGTAAGTTAGTAAAATGATAATTAGCAAATATCAGTTAATCCTTTATGAATTTTTTTTGAAAAAGTGTCATGGAATTTTTTCAAGTGATTGATGAAATAAGAAATAACAAGAAATGAAAATTTATGTTTATGATATCCATTACCTAAAGATATCCTGCCTACATCTTTTATAAAAGATGCATAAAATTTCAAAACTATATTATGTTGCTCTATAAAGTTAAGCCTTAGAGATATGAGGCTTGTGTAATAATAGCAGTTTTGTCAAATACTCATTCATTTTTCCTACTTAAAAAGAGTTTATGGTGTTAGAAACTCTAGAGTATAAAAAGAAATTATTTTTCTTTTTCAAAGCTACTTTATCAAAGAAAAAGAGCATATTCTTTATAAACCTAGAGATGGCCTCAAAAAGTGTGCTAACAAAGACAAAGCAGATGGAACAACAGCTGTAAAGTTATTCATCCTTAAAAACTAAAATTGATTTAAATATAAAAATCAACAAACCATAAAATATAATAAATATATGAAATACACAAATTTGTTGAATTAAATACATGTTTATTAACTTTTTCAGGCTTATTGTCATTTTGTTTATTTATGCAGTCTCATACACATTAATATATGAACATTTCTATTTTTATTTAACAAGAACTCCAAAATGCAGTGGAGACAACTGCTAATATATTTTGGCTGCCTCCTTTAATAAGATAGTGTTATAGTTAATAAGAATCTTTTCAAATAATTTTTATTATGATCAATATGAATCACAAGTCTTTCTCAGTAATATTTAAGGTACATAGTAAAATTGAATCAGGAGTATTCCCACCACCAGTGATGTCTTCCCTCCATTCCTGTTCCGAGCATTTCCCTCATTTGTCCCACAGATTGCTAGAATAACTGATCCCCTCTTTGTATATCTTGTTGAAGATTGGCTATTAATTCTGTTAGTGTTGACTTTAGGTTTGGTGTTTAAGTCTGTTTATTTTTTATTTACACTCAATGTTGATAGGGCTGTTTGATTCTGGTATCATCCATTTATTTTTCCTGCAATTTATGAGGGAAAACAAGATGATTCAATTTATGTGGTTCTGTTTAAAAAAAAA
>PVKC010025940.1:0-16302 GCA_004027635.1 Crocidura indochinensis | reverse complement strand
CACCAATAATGTTAGGGAAGAGAAGGAAGTCAGGAAGGCAATCCCATTCACAATAGTACTACACAAACTTAAATATCTTGGAGTCAACTTGACTAAAGATGTGAAGGAACTATACAAAGAAAACTATAAAGCCCTACTCCAAGAAATAAGAGAGGACACACGGAAATGGAAACACATACCCTGCTCATGAATTGGCAGGATTAGCATCATTAAAATGGCAATACTCCCCAACGCATTATACAGATTTAATGCCATCCCTATAAAGATACCAATGACATTCTTCAAAGAAGTGGATCAAACACTTATGAAGTTCATCTGGAACAATAAACACCCTTGAATAGCTAAAGCACTCCTAGGGAAAAAGAAAATGGAAGGCATTACTTTCCCCAACTTTAATCTGTACTACAAAGCAATAGTTACCAAAACAGCATGGTATTGGAATAAAGACAGTCCTCAGATCAGTGGAATAGGCTTGAATTATCAGACATTGTCCCCCAGACATACAATTACCTAATTTTTGACAAAGGAGCAAGAAAACCTAAGAGGAGCAGGGAAAACCTCTTCAACAAGTGGTGCTGGCAGAACTGGTTAGCCACTTGCAAAAAAGTGAACATAGACCCCCAGTTAACATCATGTAGGAAGGTAAAATCCAAATGGATTAAAGATATCAGACCTGATACCATAAGGTATATAGAACAACACATCAGTAAAACACTCCATGACATTGAGACTAAAGGCATCTTCAAGGAGGAAACTGCACTTTCCAAACAAGTGGAAGCAGAGATCAACAGATGGGAATACATTAAACTCAGAAGCTTCTGCACTTCAAAAGAAATAGTGCCCAGGATGCAAGAGTCACCCACCGAGTGGGAGAAACTATTCACCCAATACCCATCAGATAAGGGGCTAATCTCCAAAATATGCAAGGCACTGACATAACTTTACAAGAAAAAAACATCTAATTCCATCAAAAATGGGGATAAGAAATGAACAGACACTTTGATAATAAAGAAATACAAATGGCCAAAAGGCACATGAAAAAATGCTCATCACTAATCATCAGGGAGATGCAAATCAAAACAACTATGAGATACCACTTCACACCACAGAGATTGGCGCACATCACAAAGAATGAGAATGATCAGTGCTGGCGGGATGTGGAGAGAAAGGAACTCTTAAGCACTGCTGGTGGGAATGCCGTCTAGTCCAACCTCTATGGAAAGCGATATGGTGATTCCTCCAAAATTTGGAAATTGAGCTCCCATTCGACCCAGCTATTCCACTCCTAGGGATATACCCTAAGCACACAAGAATACAATACAAAAAACCCTTCCTCACACCTATATTATTGCAGCATTATTCACAATAGCCAGACTCTGGAAACAACCAAGATGCCGTTCAACAGACGAATGGCTAAAGAAACTGTGGTATATATACATAATGGAATATTATGCAGCCATCAGGAGAGATGAAGTCATGAAATTTTCCTATACATGGATGTACATGGAATCTACCATGCTGAGTGAAATAAGTCAGAGGGACAGAGATAGATGCAGAATAGTCTCACTCATCTATGAATTTTGAGAAAAAATAAAAGTCATTTTTGCAACAATCCTCAGAGACAATGAGAGGAGGGCTGGAACTTCCAGGTCACTTCATGAAGCTCACCACAAAGAGTGGTGAGTGCAGTTATATAAATAAATACACAGAGAACTATTCTAATGATGTGAATGAATGAGGGAACTGGAAAGCCTGTCTGGAGTACAGGCGGGGGTGGTTTGGGAGGGAGCAAGATTTGGGACATTGGTGGTGGGAATGTTGCCCTGGTGAATGGGGTGTTCTTTACATGACTGAAACCTAATCACAATCATATATGTAATCAAGATGTTTAAATAAAGAAAACGTATATAAAAAAGAAAAGAAAAGAAATATAAAATAATAGTAAAATTATCATATAGCATTAATGATACAAAATACAAATAAACTAAACTCATCAATCAAAAGACGGAATGGATGAATTATAAAAAAATGTAAAGCTAAAGAATATATTCTGCCTATATGATTTTATGACCTTTGAGTATTTGTGATTCCTGTATTGTTAAAATCAATGCTGAATATAAAAATACATTTTAGAAAGTTAGTATTTTTCATGCTCCACGTGATAAAGTTAGCAACAATAAGTAAACAGACATCAATTTAATTTATATGTGTGATGCTTCTTTAAATGATTATATTTGAGTAGGATTTCCATGTCAAATATCCCCAGTTTTATTTCCTCCCCCTAAATCTCATAGTTTCAAGCATGACTAAAAAGAAGGTTAAGTGACCAATAGTAGAATTTAGGACATTAGGAGAGTATAAGCTCAGCCCTGAAATGTATCATCATAAAAGTAATTTAAAGTGTTTTTTAATGTATTAAATATTATCACAGTCACTTAAAAATACTAAAGTACTTTGTGATTTATTGTGATGTGCTGGGAGCCCTTAGAATAGGCAGAAAACTTAGCTAAAAAGCAGAACCTTCTTACAAACACTTAGCTAAAAAGCAGGGCCTTGTGACAACACATAGCTAAAATGCAGGGCCTGTGACAGGCACAGAACTTTGCTAAAAGTAGGCATTCTTGAGAATTAAATGTAAACATTTAAGACTTAAGGGCAACAAACAAAGAGCTATAATAAAAATAGACTAAAGTAGCGATTTCTGAGTTCATAGCCAGGAGTAACCCCTGAGCATCAAACGGGTGTAGCCCAAACACCAAATAAATAAATAAATAAAAGCAGACTGACTTGATAATTAAATGTAAATACTTAAGTTCTAAGGCTTCTTCCAAAACAAAGAAGGCACAGGACTTTGGTCCTGGGAAACTAAGTCTAGTCTATAAGGTCTGTACATTCCACCTGCAAGAGTACATCCCCAGCCTGCTGGAGACAGATCTCATTATCTGCACATTCCATCTCACCTGCCAATGGGTCCTGTTATTTGTCCTGTTCAATATATCTATCTCTTGCTGACATATTTAGGAGTGAAACTGCCCACAAAAAGTAAATAAGCCAGGCCTTGAGTTTCAATAAACGGAACTGGATTCAGATTTGGCTGGAATTTTTTTCCCACTTTTGTCTGTCTCTGTGTTTGTCTTTGTCTTTGTGTATGCGCGATCTCGCTCCAAGAAAGAATAACCACATCTTGATTGGTGTCCCTGCAGGCAGGGATGATTTTCAATTCATCTAGTTTCGAGATGCTACAACCTAAAGCCCCAAGTTTGGGAGTCTCACACACCAGACCTTCGCTCATGCACAATGAGCATATGATAAAGTGTTCAATCTGATTTCTGTCTTACTTGAATATATTCCAACACTCAAGTCTTACAGAGTTTTAGTTTTATCTAATACAGACTATTTTCCTATATCACACTCAGTGAGCAGGCTTCTAGAGAAGTAGATGACAATACAATCACACACAGAAAGACAGTAATGTTCGAAAATATAAAATTAAAACCATCAGAATCACATGATAAAACTTAGAAAACAAAAACAAAAAAACCTTTAGAAAACAGAAACAAATGCTAAAACATACAGACACATATATGCTTGTGCAGGCACACAATCATACCCCAAGTCATGCCATGTCTAAGAAGCCCTGATGAGACTTGAGCAATTTATTCAATCACTTCTCCTACCCTCCATATTCTTGCAATATACATTTGTCAATCCCCAGTCAAATTTTCTTCCTTCCTCCTAACTCTGAGATAATTATGTAACTTACTTCTCTGAATATTTCAAATTTTAAAATAATGTTAATTTGTAGAAGAACTACAACCACAATGTTTTACTTTCTCCATCACTCCAGAGAGATTTTCCCTCACTTAGGTTAGATCCATAATCCATCCTCTGGGATTACACTTTATCTGTCATGTTCAGGGATTACTACTGGAGGTTGTCAGGGACCTCTAGTAGAGATTACTGCTAGAGGTGTTAGCAGTTGAACCAGGCCTGGTCATGAGCAAGACAAGTGTCTTCATCTCTGTTCTATCTGCCCATTTCTCAGAATGCTTTTTCTTCGTGATCAGTTAAGTGCAGTGAAAGCCCAGATTCATTTTCTGTTCCTGATGAGGATCTCAGTCAGCAGTAAGTACTAAGTGACATTAAGGTGAGTGAAGCCATATCAATCCTTTCAGTCATCCCAATCTTTAAGCTGAAACTTCAAAAATCAAGACAATCCTCTTGTCAACACATGAAATTATAAGAAATAATAGACGGTTATTGCTTTAAGTCACTAGGAATTGTGCCAGTTTTTATTCATCAATACAATACTAAATCATCAACTCTTTCCAGTTTGTATATGTATAAAGTAGGGATAATAATAATTAGTGGGACTAGAGTGGTGGTGCAAGAAGTCTGCCCTGCATGCGCTAGCCTAGGATGGACCCTGGTTTGATCCCCAGTGTCCCATATGGTCCCCCAAGCCAGGAGCGATTTCTGAACACATAACCTGGAGTAATCCCTGAGAGTCACCAGGTATGGCCGAAAACCAAAATAATAATAGTAAATTAAGTAATGTTATTTAATATATAAATATACTTATTTAATATACTTAAAATTTAATAATGCTCTAATTTATCATTTAATTGTTATGTTTATTAATATTAATATATTACTATATTAATAGTAAATCAAATGAAATAAATAATAAAATAATAAAGGTTGGATTAATAGAAGGAAGAGGAAAAGTATAGACAGTTGATGTTATCAATATTATATCCTTCTAATTCAAGCATGCTAATCTTTTTTATTATCAGATTCAATATATAAACCAGAACTGCTTTTAAGTAATAAGCTTCAGTTTTGGTAATGAAACTTCTAAGATCAGCCTAACTCAGGGAAAAGACTAATAGGAGACATTTAATTTCTAATTTAAAAAATATATGTTTATACTGCTGGTGCCCCCAAGGTCTCTGCTGCATCTTAGCCACTAGTGCCCCAAGACCACCACCATGTCAGAGCCATGCAGAGCCACTGCAGGGACCCCATGCAGCTGCCACAGAGCACATGTCATTGTGCACTAAAGAGTACCCATGTACAGGTGAGAAGGCACCCTTATGCCATAGCACCTTCACAACCACTGCTGGACAACCAAAAGTCAACTTAGCTAAAGAAGTGAAAGACCTATAAAAAAATCTACAAAACATTGCTTCAAGAAATGAAAGAGGGGGGCCCGGGAGATAGCATGGAGGTAAGGCATTTGCCTTTCATGCAAAAAGGTCATCAGTTCGAATCCCGGTGCCCCATATGGTCCCCCGTGCCTGCCAGGAGCAATTTCTGAGCATGGAGCCAGGAGTAACCCCTGAGCGCTGCCGGGTGTGACCCAAAAACCAAAAAAAAAAAAAAAAAAAAAAAAAAGAAATGAAAGAGGATATAAGGTAATGGAGACATATACCCTGTTCATGTATTAGGAGAATATGCATCCTTAATATGACAATACTTCCCATAGTGTTTTACAGATTTAATTTCATTCATATAAAAATATCCATGAGATTCTTCAAAGAAGTGGAGCAAACTATCTTAATTCATCTGGAACAATAAACATCTACAAATACCCAAATCAATCCTTGGGGAGGAAAAGGTGGGAGGCATCAATTTCCCCAACTTCAAACTGTATTATAAGCAGAGTAGTCATTAAAAGATCATGATATTGGTTTAAAGACAGACACTCAGATCAGTGGAATAGACCTGAAACTATAAGTTATATAGAGGAAAACATAAGAATAACACTCCATGACATTGAAGCTAAAGGCATCTTTAGCTTAAGGATGAAATACCACTGGTCAAACATGTGGAAGGAAAGGCAAACAAATGGGACTACATTTAACTGAGAAACTTCTGCACTTCAAAAGAAAAGGTGATACTCATCAGATAAGGGCTTAATACCCAAGATATATAAGGTATTGATAGAACTTAATCAAAAAAATCAAATCTAACCTCATCCAAAAATGGGAAGAAGATGTGAACAAACATTTCCGCAAAGAAGAAATACAAATTAAAAAATTCTCCACATCACAAGGAAATGTAAATCAAAATGAGATACCATCTCATACCACAAAGACTGGCACACATCACAAAGAACAAGAACAACCAGTGCTGGTATGGATGCAGAGAAAAGTACTCTCATTCAAGATTGGTGGGAATATAGACTAGTTCAACTTTGTTGGAAACAATATGGACATTCCTCAAAAAAACAAGGAATTGAGTCGGCAATACCACTCCTAGGGATATACCCAAGGAACTCAAGAACACCAGACAGAGAAGTCTCATTTCTATGTTTATCTCAGCACTATTTACAATAGTAGAATCTAGAAACAACCCAAGTGCCTCAGAACCGAGGAATAGCTAAAGAAACTGGTACAACTACACAATGTAATATCATGCAACTGTTGGAAAAATGAAGTAATACATTTTTCTTATACATGAATGCATGTGGAGATTATTTTGCTGAGTGAAATGAGTTAGAAGGAGAGGGATAGACATAGAATAATTTTACTGATTTGTGGAACATAAGAAAAATAAGATAGCATGGCAATAATATCCAGGGACAATAGCACCTTATACCCTCTATTCTTTCTCCAGTCATTCTCAAAAATGTGCTTTCTGGAGTAAAATGAAGGTATAAAATGCATCTCATGCAAAGAATAGTGATAGGTTCTTCAAGATTGGTAATCCAACTCAGCATATCTGCAAACAATGAATGCCCTTGAGGGTAATGGCAGGTTTGGGGAAACTGATGCAAATGAACATAAAGGCTTCCTCATTGCTATTGCTTTGAATGATAATATTCTTTATATCTGACCCAAGCATCACATGACTTCTACAATCATCCCCATAAATTGCTAAAATAAGAGCTCATACCATCAAGTTCTTGGCAGGATTCCATGAAACAACAACTAAGAATATTGATAGATAATTAACTTCACATTGAATCTGGGTAGAAAACAGCAAAGAATTTGGCCAAAGGTAGTTTATGCTCCCCTAAATAACATATTGACCAATTTTGACAAGTGTTACATTGGTAGTGGGAGAGTCATGTGGGGATTTTGATGCTAGGATGATTCAACCAGAAAATTGTATTGGATGTAATAGAGTCCTAATAGCAAAATTTTGCAAGTCTCAATTGATAATCTGTTCAACTTTATCAAAATTTAATCATTTTTAGTGAAAAATATAGAATACTTTTTTTTCTTGAGCAAGAAAATTCTAGTGAAAAAAATTGTAAGTTAAATTTCTTAAATGTTAGTTAAATTGCACTAAAAATGCAGTTAAATGTGCAAAGAAATGCTAGTTTGAGCTAAGAACCCAATATTGTGTCTCAGGGGTAAAAGTCTATTCAATTTTTTTTCTTCATAGTTTTATCACAGTAAAACATAAAAATTTTTATAGTTATATCCTATATGTATGCATATAATAACAGGAGTATAAAAGTACTAGACTTGTAATTTTTATTTTGAATATGTTAAATTATAGTTTAGATACCATGGTTATACTAATGTTAACATTTATGGTTTTCATGTCTACAAAGCTGCTATAGTACCTTCACCACCAACAAAATACTCAAGAGCTTTTACCACTGTACTTTTAGGTTTTTTCGTTATTTTTTTTTGTTGCTGCTACATGATACCCACCATCAAACTCTAGGATCATAATAGTTTTCTGAGCTTCCAAAAAAAATAGGGTACTTTAAAATCAAATAACTTTGTTGTCTTACAAACCTGGAGGCTAAAATACCTACACTAGACAGTTAGCTGAAGGTTAACTGTTTAAAGTTAGCTGAAGTTAGTTCAGAAGGTCAACATCCTTCTGAATCTGTGAAGGAGGCATTTCTTTGCTCCCTCTTTCTTTTGTCTGCTGCTGTAAAAAATCATCTCTGCCTCCATCAACCATGACCTACCCATCATCTGTGTTTGAATTTCTTCTCTTCTTACAAAGACACTAGGTATCTTGAATCAAAAGCACTTCTGATATCTGCAATCACAGTATTTCAAGTAAGGCTATAACTTGAGGTATAGAGGCAAACTTCAACATTCCTCTGTTGGGAATACAATTCAATCCATAACAAGGGTCTAGTTGTCATTTTTTAAATGAAATTTCTTTATTTAAAGAACACATATCACATTGCTAAAAAGTAAAACATATGTAAAATTATTTTTTAAAAAAAGTACAGAAAACGGAAAATTTGTGAAAATCATTATCTTGCAATGAGGTCATTAGTCATTGTCAGGCTTACTAAGCTCTTGTTGCCCTCTATACTGTTCAGCTGTAAGCAACTGAGGAAGCTCTTGTTGCTAACTGACCATTCTGTAACTTAATTTGTTTCTGAACATTAGGTGACTTCAGATACGCATTGGCATATAAATTGGTTTGTCCCTACAGAGATGACAGTATTGAACAACAATGAAATTCTCATGAGGCCCCGGTGTGGTTGTGCAATCCAGGAATTATAAAACCTGTTACAGATACTGTAGCTTTTGTGGGACAAGTTTTCAGTTGCCAGGTACAAGTAGAAGAAGGTGGGAGAGAGAGTCCCTCCTAAGGTCCTAGTGATGTCAGCCCAAATATTAGCATACATGATCAGATTGGTGTCTACAAAGAGCCGAGGATGAGTGTTGAAGCAGAATCACTGTCAAAACGGTAATTGTTGGTGATTGGTGCATCAGGCATGGCTTTGGCAGAGTGAAGACTTGACCCACCCTCTCCTCCTGAGACTGCCAGCTTTTGACTGCCATGGCTGGTAGCCATCATTTATCATGGCTTGATTTACATCACTTAGAAAATTGAGTGAATCTATGGAACTAGCTAGGTAGACTTGGTGACTGCGTCAGTGGACATTGTTTCAGCTGTCCTAGTGTTCATTTTCTAGTAGTGTTTATTCAATTAAATGGTTGGAAAAAGCACATATCTTTTGTGTGCTATCAAAGATTAGCAAACCAGGTTCATTTGACTATAGATATTCCTTTACATATAAAGCTCAATGAGAAAGACTTCGAGTATAACAGAATAATTGTGCTGACTGACTACATATACCACTTACTAACCTAAACTCCCATACTGTGAATTCTGAGATGCATGCCTATGCAGCTGGTCCAACAGCTTGAAGAATGACTGTACTGCAATTTTAAGAAAGAGCTTATACTGCTAAAACTTGCTTCATGCCAGCATGTAAAAATTGATAGTGATAAGTCTGTTGTTGTAATTTGTTTTTGTTAGTTCCCTTTTTTGGGTTTTGCCATGTATTTGCTTAATCAGACTATAAATTTGTGCTGAGTTTTCCAACACTTGTACTCCATGATCTATCGTGAATTACCTATCTTGACATAGCATCATATCTCAGAAAGTAAAATGCTCAGTCTCATAAAAGTCTCTCCAAATCAGATATTGATTTATATGAGATATCCATGCTACTACCCACACTTCTGCTTGACTCAGTTTGGGGTTACATACCAGTGCTTTTTATTCAGATTTAGTTACTTACTAAATGACTTACAAAACTCAGGAAAACACTTCACTTATGGGTCTATTATAAATGAAACACTAGCCATTGTACTATGGAAGTGATTAGGTTTTTACTTTTCAGACAATCCTAGCATGAAGGAATATACAAATAACTCATTAATCTAAAAGTATCAATGTTTTACATTTTGGAAACTTTTAAAATCATGATTCTTTTAAACTATCTGAGAATAGGCTTAGATATCATGTATTTCTACCACTAGTATTTTAATTATAATTATAATTTTAATTATAAAACTAATATATTTTCTGGGATTGGAGTGGTGGTGCAAGTGGTAAGGCATCTGCCTTGCATATGCTAGCCTAGAATAGACCTTGGTTTGATCCCTCAGTGCCTCATATGGTCCCCCAATCTAGGAACAATTTCTGAGCACATAGCCAGGAGTAACCCCTGAGCATCACTGGGTGTGGCCGAAAAACCAAAAAAAAAAACCCTAATATATTTTCATTCACTATCTCAATATAGTTATCAATATTGATAAATATTTATTCTTAGCATACAATACATATTTCAATTGCATCAATTTTACCAATTCCATTTACTATAGTAAAAAATAAATATGCATCGTGATCAGCAGTATTAGCTAATGTAACCTAATCAAATTCCTATATACTCGAGGATAAACTGACCCAAATATAAGCCAACCCCCCCTAATTTTACCCTAAAAACGGGGGAACTTAGGGACTCAAGTATAAGCCAAGGTGGAAAATGCAGCAGCCACTGATAAATTTCAAAAATAAAAATATATATCCAAGACAATTGTAATAATTGAGGAATCAGTAGGTTAAATATTTTTCAATATCTACTGCTAACGAAAAACTGTAAACTAGCAACAATAACTTGAAAACTTCAAATAAAGTGCAGAAAACGGTGGCTTCACAGGTAATCAAGCTAAATCACAAAGGTTAAAATCCTTCAAAACTGGATTCCTCCTCTTCATCTGTATGTCCAAAAGAGCTTCAGCTGTATCTCATGGGAGTTAAATCAAAATAGACATTGTCATCATCCCTGAGTTCGCAGTTATTATCATTACTGCTGTTGGTCTCATATGAAGTGCAGAATATTGTGAGTTCAGGGGATAAAGTTCAGTTCAGCCGCCCACCTCGTCAGCTCAGCCACGACTTGAGGACTGAGCTGAAGCTTCGCCTCCTCCAGCAGACGGCAGAAGGCGACTGGAGACTACGTGCATTTGATTCTGTGAGCTCACACCAAATCAAATAACCTGTATAACCAAAGTATATAGGATAATTTATCTTAATTTTATTTGTTTACTACCTGAATACAAAACATATGGCAAGAATAGCTGAAATAGATGGGGGGATTAGAATAATAGATGAATTTGAAATTGCATTTCATGGAAGCAGACTTATACTTTTTATACATGAAAAATGAAAATGAAAATTTTCATTTTATAAATGAAAATTTGTTCTTTTCTGGTTTTCTGGTTTTGGGGTCACACCTGCCAGCGCTCAGAGATTACTCCTGAGTTTGCACTCAGAAATTGCTCCTGGCAGGCTTGGGGGACCATGTGGGATGCGGGAATAGAATTGCTGTTGGCCACATGCAAGGCAAATGCCCTACTGCTGTGCTATTGCTCTGGACCCTAATTTGTCATTTTCTATCATTTTAGATATTTATTTTAGTATTGATAATGGTTCTTTCCACTTTATGCTTAAAAAACTTTTTTTTTGCATATTTTGGTCACACCTAGCTGTGCATATGGCTTACTCCTGACACTGCCTTCAGAGATCACTCCTTGGAGGATGCGGGTGTCGGGCCGCACATGTGATGATGGAGGTTGAATCACAGTGGGCATATGCAAGGCAAACACCCTACCTGAAGTACTATTGCTCCAGCCCCCTATACTTAACATTTGTTAAGATATCAAGATTTAAAAAGTTATTCATACTAGAATTTTAGACATACAATGTTTGAGCACCAGTCCACCACCAGTGTCAAAGTCCTTCCATCACTGTTTCCTAGTTCCCTCCCACCTGATCCTAGATCACCCAATCTAACTCCTTCACAGGCACATTTTTAAGTTTGGTTCTTGTGATTTGAATCTTTTGCTTTTAGTGTTGTCTCTGATTTGGATATATATTTGGATCATTCCTCTACACTACATAAGTTCAACATTTCTCCTTTTTTTGTTTCTGAAAACAAGTTTTATTTAAAAAATATGGAACACTTCACAAATTTGCATGTCATCAGCTAAATTTTTCATTGTTTTGTCTTTCTGGGGCCATACCCTGGGGAGCTCAAGGGTTACTCCTGGCTCTGCTCTTAGAAATCTCTCCTGGCAGGTTTGGAGGACCACCTGGGATGCCAGGAATTAAACCCAGGTCTTTCTTGAGTTGGTTCAAAGGCAAGCGCTCTACTGCTGTGCCATCGCTTTGGCTACCTTGAGTTGAACATTTTTAAAGGGAAATAAAAACACTAAGACTATTTTATATAGTATCACAGACAAATTAGATTTGGGAGGAAAAATAGTCTCATGATAATGTGTTTACTCCCAGAATAATAATATTTCAAGATATGAGATAGCAAAGACGATATTCTTATTGGTCACACATTATCTCAATGCAGGGAATGATGTTATTTATACATAAGATAGATTTGTCATTATAAAACTTGTACTAGTTTCTGTCCATCTTAATTTCTTTTGTGGCTTATTTTTGGTTCCTGAAAATTAAGCTAAATATAAAAAATAACTAGAGGTTTTCTTCTTCGGAATTTTTGTTTGTTTTTAAATGACCGTGAAATATTGATACACTTAGGTGCCATAAGTTAAGAAATATATCCACCCACAAGCTCCTCTTAAATTGTTTTTCAGTGACACAAATCAGAACTTAGAAACTCATTTTATGCTCCTGTCTCCTTCAGCATTCCCTTTGGATTTTTAAAAGCAAGAAACCTGCCATAGAAATCCCATTCTAAACACATATTTTCCAAGTAAGTATATTCTATATATAGAGGGCATTTGAGAATTGAAGGTAGCATCTTAAATCACTGGTACAGCTTCCTCTCTTGGGCCTCCTAACTGCAGATTATTTTTGAGAACTGAACAAGGCATGTAATACAGAGAAGAAAATACTATATTTGGAGGAAAAAGATTAATGTAGAGGTAGGACCAACCAAAATAGTGTGAAAGGAAGCACACTCCTGAAAATGTGTATAAAGTGGCAGAGCAAGAAAATTTCTCTTATAAGAGCAAGAGAGATTAAAACCAGCTATATTTAGGAGGGGACCAAGTTGTAATATCACCTTAATTTTGAATACATCAAACATTGCATTCTCTTTAGTGCATTTCTCTGAAGACAAACAAGCTTTTATTTCTGTGGACATTTTATTAATTTTTCAGTAGCCACTGAGAAGAGATGGTGATAACTTAGGTCTATCATTGCCCTTTCACTGAATTCCTGAAGTTCTAACTCTTCAGAGAGAAATATAACACATTCATCTATTTTTTAAAATAGTTTTGTATTTTCAATTTCATTTAATAAATATGTGCCTTCTATCTAGTATTAAAATACTCAGAAAATAAACAGAAGTTTTCAGTGGAAAATAATGATATTCTATTCTGTATAATGATCACTACAGAACCTCAGACCAGGGAGAGAGGGATTAATCTGTCAGTTAGTGCTTGACTAGCTACCCTGAGTGAAAAGGGGCCATCTGAGTATGAAATCTCCAGCTTTCCTCCCTCCTTTTGTATCCAGATGTGTTTTCTAGGCTCAGTTAACTAAGTCCTTGATTCTTCCTGTAGACATCATAATGAACAATGGTTGCCACTTGTGGTTTACTGTGGAAACTGTTTTGTCTGGACTTCCAATAATGGGGGAGAAATTTCACCCTTATATATCACAGTTCTCTTTCTGCCAAGCTATAGTGCATGTTTTTGTAACCTGAGAGTATTGCATCCATGATCACATTGCTTTAATGGCGTGTGTGTGTGTGTGTGTGTGTGTGTGTGTGTGTGTGTGTGTGTGTGCGCGCGCGCGCGCGCGGAGCGCGTTTGTTACTCCAACTGCCTTGCTAACTTCACTAAAACCTCAGGGATTATTGTCTAGCTAAGACTCCCTACCTCAGTCAAATGTATGAATCCTTCTGTCAGTGAAGAAGCTTGCTAATACCCTGTAAATATGAATAATCTCCACCTACTTTTGCTGCTAAGTTTGTTTTGACTTGGGATCAGAGGACTCTGCCTGAAAAGCTCTCATTATTAAAATGCTTGGGTTTAGATTTAGTTACTATAACCATTTCTTAGCAAATGAGCAAGTCATTATGAGTGGGGAAGCTCATTTGACTCTGGGAGAACTGAATGCTCTAAATATTCCAACCTTCTCTTTGCTTGGCCTTTGAAAGCATGTCCCAGATACTCTGTACTTTTTTACATTCTCTCATACTATGGCCTGCAGACAATTGAAGACATTTATCCAGCCGGCTGCGGTTTTTGCCACTGCTGCCTGTCCTGCCTAGTGGCCAATTCATCCTGAGCCTGCAGTGCATTTGTGTGGGATGTGCACCACACTCTGCTTCCCCTCCTTCTCTCTCTCTTGACTTCTTTCATACTCAGGCAGAGCTCCTCAAATTGTAGGAAAGCAGGCCATGTTTCCCATTGAAATACTGGTAAGTTTGTTAATTTTATTTGTTTTTCATTTCAAATATTATATTCCTGGTTTTTTTACTTCAAAATTAGATAATTGCTTGGGGGCAGAGCAGTGGCACAAGTGCTAGGGCATTTGTCTTGCATTCATCTAACCTACGACAGACTGTGGTTCAATCCCCTGATGTCCCATATGGTCCCCCAAGCCAGGAACAATTTCTGAGCTCATAAATAGGAGTAATCCCTGAGCATCACCTGGTATGGCCCAAATACAAAACAAAAAATATAATTGCAGTGTGCATAGGAATTTTGTTGTATTTTTGAACTATAGTTTTATTATTATTAAAAGCAATATAATGCAAATTTGTTTTGACTATGGAGGCAGGCTAGAGGGGTGGGTAGATGACTAGGGTTATTGATGAAGGCATGGTTACTCTAGTGGTGGGAACATTTAATGCCTTAAATGACTGTATTATAAAAAAACTTGGTAAATTATGCTGTTATAATACAAATTAGAAAGAAAATTGTATATTTGAGAGGCTGGTGAGATATAGTACAGTGGATCAAGATTTCAGGACAGAGCTATAGGACAATGGGTAGCGGTGCTTGCCTAGCATGCTGCTGATCCATATTTAATCCCTGGTACCGCATTTGGTTCTCTAAGCCTGCCATGAATGTTCTCTGAGTACATAGGCAGGAGTAGATCCAAAGTATCACTGGATGTGGCCCCCAAACAAAATTAACAGAAAAAGAAACAAAGAAAATTCAAGATATTTTTCTTTCAATTCTTGTTTCAATGAGGAGAATAGACTAAATTATACCCTAAACAGAATCTGAATGAGGGTTTCTAGAGGAAATGGAATAAAACTAATTAAAGCAGCGGTTGAGAAGCCGGAGAGATAGCATAACAGTAGACCTTTGCCTTGCATGAGGTCAACCCGGGAGGGATTCGGTTTGGATTTGATTCCCGGCATCCATATGATCCCCCAGCCTGCCAGAAGAGATTTCTGAGTGCAGAACCTTGAGTAATCCTTGAGCATGTGGCCCAGAGACCAATCAATTAAGCAATAAATAAAAATAAAAGTTTAAAAAATAAATAAAGCAGGGTTTGAGAGAAAGCAGAGAAGTTGCTTTGCATACTGCTGGCCTTGAATCAATCTCAAGTTGTATTTTCTTATTTGCTAATACTCCTACCATAAAAAGATCTATACCTTTTTCCCTTTGAATATGGATGAACTTGTAATAGTAATCAAAGAAATCTATTGAAAGAGGATGGAATGTGAATAGTGAAATCGGGTCATATAGCTGCTACCTGGCTTAAAAGAATATTGAGTCTTCATGCCTGCAGAAGTCATCTAAGCAGATGGACTTTCTCGAGATAGCATTGCTTACAGAGGTCACATACGGGTACTTGAGCTGTTAGTTCCAGGCTAATTCAAACCTTCCAGTCATTCCCATTTCACACGAGAACAAAACTACCCTGAAGCATTTTAATTATAGCTCACAGTTTTGTGTATCTGGAATGCTACAGTTCCGCTGCATGATCCCTTTGGTGACCTAGAAAAACAAAAGAATGCACTAGTAGGTTTGTGAAAAATTTTGACCTAAAAATTGTGAAACATAATAAAAAGATTGTAAAATACTAACTTTTGGAGTAATTAATTTATCATGTTGTCTCAAAATCTGCTAATAGACTTTTAAAGTTTGTATTATATAACTGGATCACAGGAATATTGACCAAACAAAGAAGTATGACCAAAACAAAACAAAACAATTGCGGTGCCATGCCTTCCCCAATGTTAAATACCTTCCAATTCTATAAGATTTAGAATTGAATGCAGTAATTGGAACCATAATATTTGTGTTGATAATTCTATAAGACAAATGCCCTATTGCAATATTATCTTTCTGGCCCTTTTTTATATTTTCTTTCTTTTTTTTTTTTTTTTTTTGGAGTTTTGGGCCACACCCGGTGATGCTCAGGGGTTACTCCTGGCTATGTGCTCAGAAGTCGCTCCTGGCTTGGGGGACCATATGGGAAACCGGGGGTCGAACTGCGGTCCGTCCTAGGCTAGCGCAGGCAAGGCAGGCACCTTACCTCCAGCGCCACCGCAAGGCCTCTTTTTTATATTTTCTGATA
>PVKC010025939.1:0-15000 GCA_004027635.1 Crocidura indochinensis | reverse complement strand
TCACCCAAATCTCTTAAAATCTTATTGCAAAGAATGACAGATGCCAAGGGAAAAATTTCAATATATTGCATCTAAAAGAAAGAAGGATCAAAGTGAGGAGAGGCCTCAAAGGGCTACGGTGTGTATGTCACATGAGGGAGCCCAAGGAGAGGCCTCAGAGGGCTAAGGTGCATGTCTCACTTGCAGGAGCCAAAGGTTTGTTTTCTGCCACTTAGTCTTCCAAGGTTTGGTATCTGCCATTGCAGTCTCCCAAGATCACCAGGTATGGCACTGAAACCAAAATCAAATCAAAAGGAAATGATTCTCATTCCAACTCAATCTCTGAGGGCTGACATATCCATTTGCTGCAGTCCCCTGGAAGGCTTCATTTGCATGCACACAGCATGTCCATTTTGACTTGAAGATGAGAGTTTTGAAGAGACACTTCTGTAAATGGATAGAACACTTCAGGTCATACTGGGGTGAAGAGAGCACCACTAGGCAGAAAGGACAAAGACTTGGAAACCTGAATTAGGGAAGGGGGAAGAGTCTTTACAGACAAAATAAATTCCAGTCATATCAGAGGATGCCCCTCTGTGTGATTTCTGTCGAAAAGAAGTGGCTAACCAACTCCTCAAAAATAATTACAAGAATGGCCAAGTCCCATAGTATCCCGGGGAAATGACTGACTCTGATTATATCTACCTTTGAAATAAAACACATTTAGAAAATTTGTAAATAAGATGCCTACAAGAATAAATTTCCTCCTTCAAGGTAACTGTAGCCACAGAAGTACAACACATAATTTCTATATAATTCTCAGATGTAGATGAAAATAAGACAAAAAAATTTGTCATTTTAAGCAGATATGGTATTAGAGGGCTGGCGCAGGAATGAAGGCACTTGCCCTGCAGCCTGTTGACCTCTAATGGGTCTCCCATCACATGTTACCCTGTAGGTTTGGTGGAATTGAACCCACCAGGAACAGCTGGGAGTAGCCTCAAGGGATTGCCATCCTATCTGGGATTGCCAAACTCGTCCTGCCAAATATGACAGCTGTGATGTTCACTTTACTCATCACTGAAGGGATAATTCCTTAAACTACTATTATACTTGATTTATCAATGCCTATGACTCATCAGCAATGAAAACTAGAAGGTCTACCCAGCAAGAGATACAAATCCTATTTACTTGGAGTCTGCTCTGAGAATGGTGACTGACCCCTTAAATGTGAATCCAAGACATATAGATATGTATATCCCATACACAGAGCAGATAATATGGCATATGTTATGTACATGTATCACAGCACTATCTTATGTATATCATGTATTTGTTATTATGTCATTAGTGTTATACATATTAGTTATTTCTTTCCAACTATGGACCTTAATGAATGATTTGGAATAATGCTGCTCCCTACTCACTCCTCCCTCCATGCTCCACCTCAAACACCCCACTCAGTGACTCCCAGCCATTCTGCTCTCCCTGAGCCTGCTCCCATGTAGTTTAGCTCTCATGCAGATACCTGCCTGTCAGCTGGGGCCTCCAGTGTCTCCTGGGTGCCATGTCTACATTCTTTCCTCACCAGCTGCTACTCTAGCAGCCACTCACTGAAATTTAGTTAGCCTCCTCTGGGCTCCAAAAAGTACAAATGTTTCCTTTTAACAGCTGAAGACCCCCTTTCCAGGGCATCCCAAATCTCCCCTGGGAGACCAGGTGGGCCTGCCCAGTTCTCAATCCAGGCCAGTCTGACTGAACTCCTCTGTTTTGCTCCTCCTGACTCAGCACTGGTACACACATTCCCCTCCATGGCAAAATTGGTCCTTCCTTTCCGTGTCTGCTTCCTGGGGACTCCTGTCTCTAGTGCAAGAATGTTCTCCTCTGAGACACCACCCTTAACCCATTCAAATCCTCAGGGCTAGCTTAAACATGAGCTCCACTTCATCTCTATATGCTTCACAAGCCAGTGTTCACATTCTTTTGGTGTTCTATCTCTGTAAGAATGTGCACTCTGGGAAAGAGACCTGTTTTTAGTTTTGTTTTCCATTTCCTACCCTACACCTAAAGCCTGTAATTGTGTAATAAATCTTATATAAGCTTCATGAAAGAACAGAACAAATATGGTACAAACGGAATAGCAAAAAAGACAACAGAATGAAGACTTTGATACAGCATCATAGATTTGCTTCCTTCTCTAGAAGGGCACAGAGACATGGAGAGAGTCTAACGGCCTGTGCAAAGACCACACTAGGAATCAGACATGATAAAACCAACTGCATGAAAGGACCCACTCTCAGCATTGGTCTCTGGGTGAGAACAGGGCCTACATTCTAGAATATTCAGTGTTGCCTGAACTCAAAGCCATGGTGACCCACTTACCAGAAAGTTAAACTTAACTTTATCAATATACATGTACATATAAAACAATCATTATATATGTGCATATATAGCTTCTATTATACACACATAAACACATACAAATCTGTACTACTGGCCATGAATTTAGGCCAGAAATTGGTTAAGTAAAAACCGTTCCATATAGGGGCCAGAGTGATAGCACAGCTGGTAGGGCATTTGCCTTGCATGCAGCCAACCTGGGTTCAATCCAGGCATCCCATATAGCCCCCCAAGCTTGCCAGGATTCTGAGCATAGACTTGGGAATATCCTCTGAGCACCACTGTGAGTGCCCCCACTCCCAAGTAACATGTATAAGGAAAAAAACAATATGTAAATGGCTTTCTAATCTAAAGGCGATATCTTATTTTTGGGGGGTGGGTCACACCCCGTGAACACTCAGGGGTTACTCCTGGCTATGCGCTCAGAAATCGTTCCTGGCTTGGGGACCAAAAGGAAAGCCAAGGGATCAAACTGTGATCCATCCTAGGTTAGCATGTGCAAGGCAAAAGCCCTACTGCTTGCATCGCTGCTCTGGTCCCTAAAGGAGATATCTTATTAGTGTGATGTTGGAGAACTAGATAACAAAATACTCAGAATAAATGCCTTAGAACAAATTTATTCAAGCTTCCAGAATCAATCAAAACTGCTTTTGAAAGCAGCTCCACTATAACACTATGTTGTGCAATACAATTGGGATAAAGAGGTAGAATTGGGAAGCTACGGACTTACTGTACAATTCTTCTGGGCTGAGATTAAACTACCTGATGGCTGCCTGAAAGTGAATTGTCACTGTAGTTCTTGAGTAGTGGGGCTCACTCACACACCCTGTTGAAACAACTGGTTCCAAGGGAGATTTCAACCCCAGTCAGCCCCAGTCATCAGCCCCCACAGCATGCCTCAGGCAGAGACTGCCAACGATGAGTCCTAGGCTTGGTCCCACAGTTTATTTCATAGCCCCAAATATCGAGTTCCTTGATTGAAGATGTGAGATCAAAACACTATGGAGTCCCCGCATGGCTCTGAGGCATTTATTCCCTTCGCAGCAATGGGCCAAGTGAGGCTATAATCTTTTTCAATTCTGGGATTATAGACTTGAGGGCACTAAATACCAGGGTATTGTTAACCTGAGATTTTAACAAGGATTAAGGCATAAAACACAAACAGAAAGCAGCATTATTTAACAAGGACAGACTACAATAAAAAAAAACTTGAGTCCCCCTCAATAGTTGCTCACAGCATGGACCTCCTCTGCCCCAGCACACTCACTGCCCACCCTAGCCATCCACCCAGAGTCTCCACCAGCTTGAACTTGACCAGTGGAATATAGCTTGTTTCTCGACTGTAGACAAAGGAGTAAAATGGTATGTACTAGGGTTTGGACTTTTTAGTATTCCTAAAACACAATTTCTAACTCTGAGGGTATCATGGTGAGCTACCACTCAGAGAAGAAATTGTGTTAAAGCAAATGAGAGGTTAGATGAAAGTAGTAAGGAAGTATAAGTAATGGTTACTGCAAAAAAAAAAAAAAGAAGGAAAAAAGCTAATAAAAATTTCATAGGTTTGGTGCAATATATATTCTCTGTATACTACTACAGTATAAACAAGTGCTATTTAAAAACAAGGGTAGTTTAGATTTTTCTAACACACACATGCCAGAATTTAGTCTCTTATTCTCTTCCCTAACTACCACATAATTTTTTTAAATGCTACATCTCCTGAGATCCTTTTGTTTGAACATCTTCCCTAGATGTCTGCATTACAGACTAATTATATATTCCCAAGTTGCTGCTTTTCTACTGTGGGTTTAAAAAAAAGTTGACAATAACATGTATGTAAAAGAAAACAGGAAAATGCTGTCATATCCTTTAACCCAAAATAGGCAGCAATCAAAAATGTTAAGTTACATAAATGTTTTCACAATTCTTATCTCGAAATATAAAAATATTTAAACTAAATCCCTATATAAAAAATCAAAGTCAAGCGCACAGGAACCACCAGTCCATCTTACAATATAAAGGATGACTTTCCAGAAATGCTCAGCATGTATTTTTGCTTAATAAAATCAATTTCATAATAGTTCACAGCAGCTAGTTTCTTTTATTTTTATAATTTTTATCGTGACCAAAGTTAATTACAAATCTTTCAAAGTAATATTTAAGGTACATAGTGACATAGTACAGGGCCATTCCCACCACCAGTGTTGTCTGCCCTCTACCCCTGTTCCAAGCATGCCTCCCATATCTCTCCCATTTCTCCCCTGGACTGATAGTGTAACTAGTCCCCTCTCTGTATAGCTTGTTGTAGATTGGGTGTCGATTCTGTTGTCTTTAACTTTGGGATTGGTGTTTAAGTCTGATCAATTTTTTTTTTTTTTTGAGCCATACCCAGTAACTCTCTCAGGGATTACTCCTGGGTATGCGCTCAGAAATCACTCCTGGCTTGGGAGACCATCTGGGATGCAGGTAGATCAAACCGTGGTCTGTCCTAGGTTATTCACGTGCAAGGCAAACGCCCTACCCCTGAGCTACTGCTCCTGCCCCTAGTGTCTTTCTTTATGGTTATAGAAGTTCTGTTCCATTGTGGTTGTTGTAATCAGTCTTCTGTAATTAGTGGTCTTGATTTTTGCACAGATCCTAGACCAGGATAGAATCTTTCATTGTGGGCAAGTCCTTTCTGCTCTGTCACAGTTGTTAGTCAGACCTCCGGAATTAGAGGTTGGTCACTGTACAAATCCTAGGCCGAAGCCTATGATAGGATAAGACCTGCCCAGTTGCGATTGTCAAAGTCAATCTTCTGTAGTTAGTGATCTTGGTTTTTGCATAGGTCAAAGGGATGATGTGTCTTCCGATTTCATCTTACGGTTAGGTGATGAGGTAGGGCAATAACAGCAGCTAGTTTCTTTTTTGTTTGTTTTGGTTTTTTGGGGGGGTCACACCAGTAATACTTAGGGGTTACTCCTGGCTATGCACACAGAAGTCATTCCTGGCTTGGGGGACCACATGGGATGCTGGGGGATCGAACCGCAGTCCGTTCTAGGCTAGCGTTGGTAAGGCAGACACCTTACCTCTAGTGCCACTGTGCCGGCCCCAGCAGCTAGTTTCTTAAAAACAAAGATAACAATATCTAAATTGTACAGGAAAGAATGAAGGGAATAGAAAGAGAGAACAGCATGCAAGGAGGCCTGCCTGGGATCCTCATACTGATGGATTTGAAGATCAGCTAAAGAACATTATTATAGAACATTATTATAAAGTATGAGGTGTGGGGCTTGATACACTGCCCAAAATCAACAACAACAATAACAACAATAAACATTTTAAAGTATGCATTTCCAATACATAGTAAAAAGAACTAACATGGCTATGTATCTTATGTATTTTATGAACTTTCCACATTAAAGAAAAAGGTCAAGTAATGTTGGAAAGATAGTACCACAGGAGGATCATCTGCTTTATACATGGCTATCCTGGGTTTCATCCCCAGTATCTCATATGATCTCCTGAATCTGGCAGTGACAAGAGTAAGCCCTGAGTACTGCTAGGTGTGCCTCCTGCCCCACCAAAAAAAAGCATCAGAAAAATTAATTTAGTAATTAAAAATGGCGATTATTTTCTAATTATTAAAATGGCCATTAAATGGGTCTGGAGTGGTGGCGCAAGTGGTAAGGTATCTGCCTTGCCCGTGCTAGCCTAGGACAGACTGTGGTTCAATCCCCCGGCGTTCCATATGGCCCCCAAGCCAGGAGCAATTTCTGAGCACATAGCCAGGAGTAGGCCCTGAGTGTCACCGGGTATGACTAAGAAACAAACAAAAACAAACAAAAAAAAGTTTTAAAAAATGACCATTAAATATTTAGTTTTACTTGTGAGAAGTTATATGTCCAACAGAAAATTTCTATTTAAAAAAAAATGGAAAAATTCGGGGCCAGAAGAGATAGCACAGTGGTAGGGCATTTGTCTTGAAAGCAGACGAATGGTGGTCCAATCCCTGCATCCCATATGGTCCCCCAAGCCTGACAGTGGCGATTTCTGAGCACAGAATCAGGAGTAACCAACCCCTGAGTGCTGCCAGGTGTGACCCAAAAACCAAAAAGGGGAGGAGAATCCTATTAAGTATCCCATATTACAATTCCATCACCAACCAGATCATGAAACTAATTTTCCTTTTCCATGTGTTCTCCATTTAAATATGAAACTTCCCCCAAATGAGTAACTCCTAGAATGGGATCCAAACCTGTGATCTGAGTTCTAGTCCTGTGTGAACAGAGGACTTCTCTACCATCCCCACTTTTTCATTTAGCTTAACCCTTCTGATGAAGAGGGGATCTTAAGCAGATTATGAATTGAGATATGAGGTACAGTCTTTATGGGGATCAGTACTCATGACACTGAGGCAGAAGGCACAGAAGGAGAAACTGGACCTGAATGTAAGTCAACCTGGCTTCCAAAGCAAGAATGAGTTTCCTGAATTGTGATCTTGAATTGGTCCTGGAGCAAAGGCTGATACTTTCAGAGGTATCAGCCATCAAAGAAAGTGGCTCTCAACAGGTCAGATATGAAGGACTTCAACAGAACTTGATCTTGAAAGTTTTCTCCAATTAGAACTGAACTTGAGGGTCCCCCTCTCCCTGTGCCACTGGAAGCAAACCCTGAACACAAAACCTGAAGTATTCCCCAGGCATGACCAAGTGTAGCTCCCAAACCAAAAAAAACTGAACAGGTTTGAGATATCAGGTGAAGCAAAAGCTGTCAAAGGACATAAATCAAACTGTTCCTCTAGGAATAGTGAGGCAGGTTGCATGGTGCCAGAATGCAGAGAGGTGCTGTGAGAAGTAAAAATGTATTTGTGGTATGGGCAAAGCTGTCCTTGCCTGAAAGCAGGTTAACCCTCAAGAGGGTGTGAAGAAGTGGGGGCTCACGACCAGCAAAGGGCTCCTACCTGCTAGGTCTGGTTTATGGAACTCCTTTCTTTAGGGCAGTGCCAGGTACTTGGTTGGCACGGTCTAATTAATTTTCACCAGCTCCCTGTGAGATAGGTAGATCACAACTAGCATTTCCCTAAATTAAGAGTCAGAGAGTACAGAGAACACGCAAGAGGAATTTCTGTAATTTTCCTATAGGCCGTCAGTAAATTAAGTTGGTGCCAGTGGAGACCCAGATAGCTCTCAGCTCCCTGCTGACTCTATTTATTAAGGCAAATATTACGTTTTAGTGTTCAGTGTAGTTAAGTTCCTCTTTTCTTCCTTCAATTTAGACCATTTGCTAATTTTTGCATAAACTGGAAAATTAGATTGTTGGCAGTCTAGTTTCACTGTTATGATGGTGAGGGACATGACCAACTCAGAGAAGATATTTGCTAAAACCACAGAGAACTTCAAAACAACTCTGCTATAAAATGATCCAATTTTAGCTCAAACTCTTTGCCAAGTGATCATAATGGAGAGGCCAGCATCATGGGTCACCACCCAATTAATCCAACCTTTAATCAAACCTTTTATGATATTTAACAACAAATGAGCTAATAACAAAATCAAGCCCTAAGTAGATGACTTGTACGTAAAATAAACCAAATGTCATACTCAATTAAAAATCCAGATTTTAACACGGCTGGGGAAACTGTACCAAGAGCAGGCTACAAGCCATATGTGTGGCTAACCCAGATTTAATTGCCAGCACCCCATATGATTCCAATTCCCATCAAGAGTGACCCCTGAGCACAGAGCTGGGAGTTAGCCCTGAGCACCACTGAGTGTGGCCCAAACTAAAACAAAACCAAAAAATCCCATCTTTTCCAAAGGCACTGTACACTAGAATTTGTAATTTTATAAATGTGGTTATCTATAATTTTAGGATGTCTGTTCTCTGACCTGAGAGGCTTCTGCAGTTAGAATTAGAACCCAGTGAAAATGCAGGATAAGCAAAGTCACGGCAATAGGGCCAAGTGCCCCTTTGACAGGAAGGTGAAGGAAGGGGGCTGGCAAGGTGGCGCTAGAGGTAAGGTGTCTGCCTTGCAAGCGCTAGCCAAGGAAGGACCACGGTTCGATCCCCCAGCGTCCCATATGGTCCCCCCAAGCCAGGGGCGATTTCTGAGCGCTCAGCCAGGAATAACCCCTGAGCATCAAACGGGTGTGCCCCCCCAAAAAAAGAAGGAAGGTGGAGGAAGATAAAGCTTCATAAAGTATCATCAAAAATTTGATGAAACTGAAGCTGGAGGGAGAGCTTGGCAGCAAAAGCATTTGATTCCCAGTACCTGAGTGCAGCACCAAGTATGGCCCCAAGAAAACAACAAATTAAGTTAGATTTCAGATGTGCAAAGGTCAGAGAAAACAAGATAAATGTTTGAGTTGTTTTACTATAAAAGGAAGAACTGACATGTTGTTTTTGTGTATTAGGTTTTTTTTTGGGGGGGGGTTTTGGACCACATCCGTTAGCTCAGGGGTTACTCCTGGCTATTCGCTCAGAAGTCGCTCCTGGCAGGCACGGGGGACCATATGGGGAACCGGGGGATCATCGAACGGCGGTTCGCCCTAGGTTAGCACAGGCAAGGCAGGCACCTCACCTCCAGTGCCACCGCCTGGCCCCGCATTGGGAATTTTTAAAAAATCATTTACAAATACCAAATGTTTTCAAAAACAGAATAATGAGAAAAATATACTCAAAATATTGGAAAATAGAACAAAAAATGGTAGGTCCGTTAATTTTCCTAAGTTGTCAAATATTATCATTGGCCACCTTGGCTCTCCTTCCAAGATTTATAAATATTGTGAATTCAGATTCTTAATTGATTTCAGAGTCATCCAGCCTATAACTTCAAGTCCAGCACTAGATAAAATTATAGAGCAATTAGGAGTCATCCAAGCTTTCTTCTGGTCTAATCTGTCCTCCTATACTCTCCAACTCACTCAATATCTTGCTAAAGTCAAGCAAATTATTTTGATTTGACATTCGTTTCACTGAAAATTGGGAATTATCCCAACCTAGTCTTTAGTGTAGTAAACAGAAGAAAATAATTTATCTCCCCTAATGACTAATGCAGATGTTTTCATTCCAGCATTCTTCAATTAGTCCAAATGAGTCATTAACATTTGGCTGGATGGAAGGCAGGCTAAAAGTACCTGGAATTCCTCAGAAGAGGGAAACCTGACCAATCATTTGCCCTGCTTTCCTTGGAGAAATAAAGGACTCTTAGTTTCACGATATTTCCTTGCCAGTTTCCCTCGATATATGAGTCAGATCTACAATCAAGGAGATGGAACAAAAGTGGTGACTGGGAAACTAGTACTCATCCAACATCTGGAAACCAACTTTCAAAATTAAAATGAATAGAAAAACAAGGAATAAGAAGAATCAAAGAAATTGGAGATATGTCTCTGACGGATTCCTTTACTCCATCCAATGACATCACATTGGCAGTCCCTATTCTAGAAAATGGGCTGCGTGTACTCATTTTTTCCAACCAACCTCTTATCAAACATGAATGAGAGAAACTATTTTAAGTGGGTGTTATGGTGCTGTTTTGAGCAGTTCAAAATCTTCCACCACCTGCCCAGGAAACTCTGAGCCAGACAGGCTCTTCAAGCAGCCAGCACCCCTGAGGGCAAATCTGGTACGGGGTAGTCATGGGTTATGGAGGTATGGGGCAATTCCAAGGGATGAGTACAAGAGGTTTGCAGCCAGATTCAGGTGGATTTCACCTTCTTACAGTTCTGGGATGAAAATCATTACAGTGCTAGATTCGCTGACACACAGATGAACATTATTTTTCATGTGGCTGTGACACCAGTCTTACATGTGCTGGTGTGCAGGTGAGGGGCATATGCCCTTACCCTCAATACTCTGGCAAAGTAGGAAACTCAAAGATGGACAGGCAACTTCAGGCAAGGGGAGATGTACTAACAGATGGACACATAACACCAAAAAGGAGAGAAGTGCCCACAGACGGACACGAAACATCATGAAGGAGAGAAGTGCCCATAGATAGACATTCAACACCATTCAGGGAGAGAAGTGCCCACAAACACGCAACACCATGAAGGAGAGAAGCACCAAACCAGAGCTCTCCTGAAGGACCATGGCAAGAAGCCGGCCAAGGGGAAACATTCATCACAGTTCACAAGGGATTATGTGAAGGTCCCTTGGGCTGCAAAAGCGAAGTCTCCAGCTTGCCAATGAAAATATCAATTCCACATAAAATGAATAGTGTGATGAACAGTATAAAGTTACGGGTTAGAAAAGCAAAGGGTCTACAGGGCCTGTCTGTAAGTAAAGATCTGAAGTGACACCCTCACGGAGCACCCAGTTCAGGACTTTGTGAGTTAAGCTGTTATTTGTTTGTTGTGCTACAGAGAACAGGGGTTTTAATGAGAGAAGTGAGGGATGGAGTTTGGGTGTGCAGAACTGGTGCATACTGCAGTCCAGGGAGAATCCAAAGTTCCGACTCCAACTTTACTGCTGCTGAGGGACTGTGCCCAGGACAAGCTCCTAGCCTCCCTGGCTCTGTTCTTCCAATAAAGTAAGATTGGAGCTTGGAGAGGATTGCTGTAGATAAGAACACAACAGTGATGGGTCTTTTGTAAGAAACACTAAAGTGCTGGCTATTTGTATTGAGAAAACTAAAACTAGCACTATAGATTATGAAACAAAATCAGGGTTAGAGACAAAAATTTCAACTGAGAGGAGAATAAAAATTCAAACAAAGTGGATCTAGGAAGACATTTCCTTGTATAGACAGGTGTCCAAACAGAGTATGAAGACATTAAAGAAATTAAAAGAGAACTTCAAATAGAGACACATATAAAAATTTCATACAATCCAATTTAGATACATGTGTGTTTACAAATCTCTTTGTGGGGAGGATTGGGCAACAGCTGGCAGGACTCAAAGGTTACTGTGGGTTACTAAAAGGTTACTGCACTCATGGATCATTTTTTTACTAGGATGTTAGGGATCAAATTTGGGTCAGCTACATGGAAGGTAAACATCCTACCTAATATATTGTCATCTTGGCATAATAAATCTCTCTCTTTCTCTTTTGTTTTTGAGACACACCCAGTAATGTTTGGGCTTACTTACTATGCACTCAGAGATCACTTCTAGTGGTACCATTCACGATGCTAGGGATAGAAACTGGGCCATATGTACCCAAACCACTATACATTTTTGTCTTCAACTGAGAATTTATTTATATTTTTCCCATGTTGGTTGAGAGCTTCTACTGTTATTTATCTAATGAAAAAATAGTAGAAACCTTGTAATTTAAGACTATTATGTTTTGATATTCATACCACAACCTATATTTAATTAGACAATGTTTATGGAAAGAATTAAAAGAACATTCAGCTTTTATATACTGCATTGTGCTTTTATTTTTATATATTATAAACTTTACTTAAGCACTATGATTACAAGCATGATTATAGTTGGGTTTCAGTCATAAACAGAACACCCCCCTTCACCAGTGCAACATTCCCATCACCAATGCCACCCCTCTCTCTTTCCCAATCCTTGCCTGTCTTTGAGACAGGCATTCTACTTCTCTCACTCATTAAGATTGTCATGATAGGGGTCTGAGAGATAGCATGGACATAGGGCGTTTGCCTTTCACGCAGAAGGTCGGTGGTTTGAATCCCAGCATATCCCATATGGTCCCCTGAGCCTGCCAGGAGAGATTTCTGAGTGTAGAGCTGGGAGTAGCCCCTGAGTGCTGCCAGGTGTGACCCAATTTCCCCCCCACACACACACACACACACAAAAGATCGTCATGATAGTTGTCAGTGTAAGTATATCCCCAACTGAACCACTACTCTTTGTGGTGATCTTCCTATGGTGAGCCGGTCCTTCCAGCCCCCATCTCTAAAGTCTCCAGGCATTATTAGAATAATGTCCTTACTTTTTCTTAACATCCATAGATGAGTGATACTATTATGTGTGTCTCTCCCTCTGACTTATTTCACTCAGCCATGTACATCCACATATAGGAAAATTTCATGATTTCATCTCTCTTGATGACTACATAATATTCCATTGTGTAGATGTAGCACCGTTTCTTTAGTCATTCATCTGTTGAAGGGCATCTTGGTTGTTTCCAAAGTCTGGCTATTGTAAATAAAGCTGCAATGAATATAGGTGTGAGGAAGCTATTTTTGAATTGTATTTTGTGTTCCTAGGGTATATCCTAGGAGTATAACTGGATTAGATGGGAGATCAATCTCCAGTTTTCTTGAGGAATCTCCATATTGTTTTCTATAAAAACTGGACTAGACAGCATTCCCACTAGCAGTGAATGAGTGTTCCTTTCTCTCAACATCCCCACCAGCACTGATTGTTCTTGTTCTTTGTGATGTATGCCAATCTCTGTGACCTGAGATGGTACCACATCGTTTTGATTTGCATCTCCTTAATCCTGAGTGATGTGGAGCATTTTTTCATGTGTCTTTTGGCCATTTGTATTTCTTCTTTGAGGAAGTGTCTGTTCATTTCTTATCCCCATATTTTGATTGGGTTCAATGTTTTTTGTTGCTAAGTTCTGTCAACATCTTGTATATTTTTTATATTAGCCCCTTGTCTGATGGGTATTGAGTGAATAGTTTCTCCCATTCTGTGTGTGGTTTTTGTATCCTTGGCACTATTTTCTTTGAGATGTAGAAGATTTTTCATCTTAATATAGTTCCATCTGTTTATCTCTGCTTTCATTTGGTTGGAGAGTATTTCCTCGTTAACAACACCTTTAGTCTCAATGTCATGAAGTGTTATTCTATATAACTTATGGTTTAAGGTATGATATCAAAGTCTTTAATATATTTAGATTTGACCTTTGTGCATGGTGTTAGATGAGGGCCTGAGGTCGCCTTTTTGAAAGTAGCTAACCAGTTGTGCTATCGCCACTTAAAAAAGTTGAAGAGACTTTCCTTGCTCTATTTTGGATATCTTGCCACTTTATCAAAGATGAATTGATTGTATGTCTATGGAACATTCTCTGAATACTCAAGTCTATTCCACTGAGCTGAGGATCTGTATTTATTCCAATACCATGTTGTTATAATCATTATTGCTTGGTAACACAGTTTAAAATTGGTGAAAGTAATGCCTCTCATATTCCTTTTCCCAAGGATTGTTTAAACTATTCTTGGATGTTTATTGTTTGAAATGAATTTCAGGAGTGTTTGATCTACTTCTTTGAAGAATGTCATGGCATCTTTAGAGAGATTGCAATAAAGCTCTCAATGCTTCAGGGTGTATTGCCATTTTAATGGTATTAATCCTGCCAATCCACAAGCAGGATATGTTACTCAATTTCCTTGTGTCCTTTCTTATTTCTTGAAGGAGGCTTTTATAATTTTCTTTGTATAGGTCCTTCACCTCTTTAGTTAACTTGACTATAAGATATTTGAGTTTGTTGGGCACTACTGTGAATAGGATTGTTTTTTTAATGTCCATTTCTTCTCTATCATAATTAGTGTATAAGATGGCCATTGACTTTTGCATGTTAATTTTGTAGCCTGCCACTTTGCTTGCTATATGAATCTATTGTTTCTAGAGCTTTTTGGCAGTCTTTAGGGTTTTCTAAATATAGTATCATGTCATCAGCAAAAAGTCTTTTCCTAAATTGATGCCCTAGGTATCTATTTCTTGCCTGATTGCTTGGGCAAGTGCTTCCAGTACTATTTGAATAGGAGTGGTGAGAGAGGGCAACCTTATCTTGTACTAGATTTTAGAGAAAACGCTTTTCATTTATCTCTATTGAGAATAGTATTTTCCATTGTCTTGTGGTAGATGACCTTGACTTATATTGAAAAAAGATCCTTTCATTCCCATCTTGATGTGGGTTTTTATCAAGAATGGGTGTTGGGCAGCTATCTGTCACCGCCCAGATCAAACTCCACCACATAAGCCGATCTCTGGAGCCGGCCTGGTAGTGGGGAAAACCCAGGGTGCCCCATAAGGTCCTCCCAGGAACCCACCTGGGGATCAGGAGGAAAGAGGAAGAGGGGGATCGGGTGACCCAGGTCCGAGAGCGCCCCCACCCTAGGCCGGGCCAAGAGGCCTCTGGCACGTACGGAGGTCTGTCTGCCAGAGGCCAGCCCGTGCTGGCTGAGAATCCTGCTCCAGGAAGGGAGAAAGGTGCTCCCAGGCCCTAGGAACAGGAGTTGGAGCCCCACCCTAAGCCGATCTCTGGAGCCGGCCTGGCAGTGGGGAAAACCCAGGGTGCCCCATAAGGTCCTCCCAGGAACCCACCTGGGGATCCGGAGGAAAGAGGAAGAGGGGGATCTGGTGACCCAGAGGCCAGCCCGTGCCGGCTGAGGCTGTCTCTGTCAATTTCATACTAGTCTACATGTTACAAACCGCGCGGGGTATCAGTACCCCAGATTTACCCTTCTTAACTTCAGTAACACACAGTTCTAATCTCAGGCCAAAGACATACAGTGGATCTAACAATCCCAGAACTATTTTGTAGGACATAAATTAAACACATATTGAACACATATATCTTCTGAATATTTTATATGTCCTTTCTTTAACAGCTATAACTCTCTCTCTATCTTCTTCTGCCATGGTGTTTCTTTCCACTTTTCATCTTGTTTTTTCTTTGTAAGCTGTTCAGTAAGGATGTTGGTGGAAATG
>PVKC010025938.1:0-16287 GCA_004027635.1 Crocidura indochinensis | reverse complement strand
AAATACCTTATCAAGGCTTAAAATATTTACAAAAATAGTTGTATGACTTATACCTTGTCATTATCCTTTAGTTCTCAGGAAATTGCCAAATGTATAAATCACTTTTCATATTAAGATTTCCTATAGGGGCCCGGGAGATAGCATGGAGGTAAGGCGTTTGCCTTTCATGCAAAAGGTCATCGGTTCAAATCCCGGTGCCACATATGGTCCCCCGTGCCTGCCAGGAGCAATTTCTGAGCATGGAGCCAGGAGTAACCCCTGAGCGCTTTGATTACAGACATGATTGTAGTTGGGTTTCAATCATACAAAGAACATTCGCCTTCATCAGTTCAAATTCCAATCAACAATGCCCCAAATCACCCACCTCCCTACCCTTCACCCCCTCCTGTATTTGAGAAAGGCTTTCAACTTCCCTCATCAATTCACATTGTTATGATAGATGTCAGTGTAGTTATTTCTCTAACTGCACTCACCACTCTTTGTGGTAAGCTTCATATTGTGAGCTGGAGCTTCCAGACCTCATCTCTATTGTCTTTGAGAATTATCGCAAAAATGTCTTTAATTTTTCTTAAAACTCATAGATGAGTGATACTATTCTGTGTCTATCTCTCTCCCTCTGTCTTATTTCACTCAGCATAAGAGTTTCCATGTTCATCCATGTATAGGAAAATTTCATGACTTCATCTCTCCTGACGGCTGCATAATATTCCATTGTGTATATGTACCACAGTTTCTGTAGCCATTCATCTGTTGAAGGGCATCTTGGTTGTTTCCAGAGTCGCTATTATAAATAGTGCTACAATGAATATTTGTGTGGGGAGGGGGATTTTGTATTGTATTTTTGTGTCCCTAGGGCATATCCCAAGGAGTCGTATAGCAGGGTCATATGGGAACTCAATTTCCAGTTTTTTTTGAGGAATCTCTATATTGTTTTCCATTAGAACTGAATTAGGTGGCATTCCTGCCAGAGTGAATGAGAGTTCCTTTCTCTTCACGTCCCCTCCAGCATTGATTATTCGTGTTCTTTGTGATATGTGCCAGTCTCTGGCACATGTAATTCTTGAACCACATTTGAACAGGGAAGACAGCCATCCACTGAGGAAATAATGTTCTGATTTCTTTGGTTAGGCTACCTGAGCCCAAATACCAAATTCCTCGGATCACCCCCTTCAAGCCTCCATTTCTTTTGTTTTTGTTTTGGGGGACCACACCTGGCAGTTTTCAGGGATTGCTTCTGGCTCTGTGCCCAGAAGTTATTCCTAGAAGGCTTAGGGGACCATATGGGATACTGAAGATTGAACCTGGGTCAGCCGCATACCAGGTAAATGACTTACCCACTATGCTTTTGCTCCAACCTCCTCCTTTTCTTTCTTTACAAAGCTGGGAGAAAGATATCTTAGGGAATTCTACACAGCTCGAGGGCATCATGGAATCCTGTAGGCAAGTGGTGTATTTATAGCCCAAGCTCAGAGTAAGTGTTCAGCAAAGTACTGGTGACTGTAATAATTGGCTGAAATTCCCTTAATTATGTAAGCATTATTTTTGTTTCAAATTATGAAAATTTTGCTACTTGAAGATTGTTAAACCAGCTCACCAAAAAGTAAGTGCTGAATCAGTGTTTATCCATGTAATGTCGGTAAGAAATGTAGGAACTTTGGAGATAAGATCTTAATAGTTAAGTTTTTGTTTCTACCTCTATATATAACATTTCTGACTGCTTTTAAAACATATTTTGTAGTAGACACTATACAGAAAGTTTGAGACTGATAAAATGTTTGGGGATGATAGAGAAACCAGTTAAATTTGTCCTGGCATTTAAAAAATAAATCATTTTTTTTATCTTTTCTCCCTTTAGATGATGTTGAAATACAAAGATAAGAAGTGGTACCAGTTCTGACGATCAGAAATCCCAGGAAGTTCAACTTCAGTCCAAGGAAAAAATGTTTTCCTTGTTTATTTCAATTCAGGAAAGTTAACATCAAAGGAGGCTCACCACTGGATACTGTTCTTTCCTAGCACAATCATGCACTGTTTTACCTCAGTCATGTGGCTTTAACTGAGGGGTGTTCACACACTCAAACTAGAGTCTATGGCGTGGACCTGCTATGAGTTGACAGTTGGAGAACTAAAGCAGGCCACCTGCTACAGAACAAGCAAGCAAGGGTGATAAGGAGGACACATGGCAAGACTATTCCTGGATCATTCCTGTACTAAGCTTTTCATATGCCAAAAGATTCTGTGCTGTTGTATCTGCCATCAGTGTTTGACCTCTTTGAGGGAGAGGCAATAAGTCTGAAGTCCTGAAGTTGAAATAGCTCTGTTTGTGTCATAACAGCTGTCCCGGACTTTTCCCTCCCTTAAACTGACTGGTCATCATTAGTGAAAAAGAAACAAACTGATTGTCATCCTACATTTAGATAGATTAAGCTGAACAGTGGGCTTTAAATTATTAAAAAAAAATCAACATACACATAGTTCATTTGTGTATGGGCTACTCTTGGATTCTTGTTATTGTATACTTTTGTTTAGTCCATATTTTGTCCAAAGGCTAAAACAAGGCGAAACATCACTTTTCATTGAGAAGAAAAGTGCAGAGCATGAATGAATTGCTCTTCGTTCTGGAAGTTTCCATGTAGTGGTTATACAATGTGGAAAGTGGGTATAAAAAAACCTCCATTGTGGTGAGGAGAATTCTTCAGTGTCCCTTGTCCTCATTAATTTAGCTCAAGATGGATTTTGACTCAAACAGTTGCTGGTTACATTTGTAGAAATGCTGAAATTGGTTGGTTTTAATTTTTTTTGGCTTGAATTTTTATAAAATGTTTAACCAATTGTACCTTTGCATTATTTAATTAAAGTTGCTAAAAAAATGTTTCATTTCAGTAAAATGCTCATCTCCCTTTTTAAAATGTCCTTTATTCGCTAACAGTTCTAGTATACTCAGGTGATGAGCCAATTAAATCTTAGTGTACATGCTGTCGCATGGGAAATGAGTAGCATCTGTTGTCAATAATTATCTATTTAAGAGCCTAGTCTGATAACATACACAATATTTTCTGTAGAAATCTATTGCACATGTCCTTTCAAGGTGTTTTTCTTAAAGCCAAAATAAAAGGAATGTGTGCATTTGGGTAACTAAATTATTTCTGTATTGGAATTTAATGCTTTTGAGACCGTCAATGGAGAGTGAAAGACTGGTTACTAGAATAGCATTGCAGAAAGAGACATCACTTGGTAAATGTGGAAGTAATTAATCTCATAATACAGGCTCATCTGGAATTACTGACCTTAAGGCAACAAAAGAAGGGGAAAATAGAAGCATTACAATTAATATTAATGAAATTGAAATATTTTCTTCTATCCAAATTTAAGGTTTTATTTTTCATTAAGAGCTAATCTGAGTACAAATTGATAGCAGCCATGGTTGTTTTTCTAGTTCATAGAATGTTTTTCTAGTTCACTAATGGCATATAGGACACCTGCATCTCATCGTCCAGCGTTCCCTCTTTCCTCTTTTAAGTAATAATGCTTTTTTATGTTTACATTGTATAATGTGCACTACAGATTACAAACGTTTACATTCCGATTGCTTTAAATATCAGTGGGTAGGGAATCACATGTAGGGGATCTAGATCATTGATCAAGCGAAAAGAAACGTTTAAAACATTTTACTTTGAAAAGTTTGAATTTTATTAAATTACCTATCAGTGACATGTTTCTGTTTAGTTGTAAGTTGTATGATGAATATTCTGCAGTTTACAAGTTGTTTAATATGAATTACATATAGTCTAATAAATCCATTGTTCATGCTATATCACAGGAAGTATTAGATCCTTTTTTATAGACGCAGTTCTGTGAATGTCATCAATAAGTTCAGCAATTTCAGATTAAAGTTGAGAAGCACTTAGTAAAGTAATATACTGGTAGATTACCCATTCATGTGGAAGGGCATATTAACTCCAGTTATTTAATTTGTTGTTATTTTATGTTAATTGTATATTGACTTCATTTTTACTGTTGTATATAAAATGAATCAAATTGTAATTATTTTCAAATAGAGAAGAATACATTTAACAAAGATGGATTTTATAAGAAAGTCTGAAATCAATATTTTGAGTTTTTTTTCATTTTTAAATTAATCTACAAAGTATGCACAAACTAGGAACTCACATAGAACTAGAAAGCTTGAAGTATTTTTAAGAATAGGAACTAAGTTTCCAGAATTATACTTGATTCAGTCTGTATATAAGAGAAAGTCTGCAGTAATAACTAACCCAGGGAAATTTACTGTTATTTGAGAGATAGCATTTCTATTTTTTTTTTCTTTTTAAACACAAAAGTAATAGTCACCAGCAAACCAGATTTCAGGAAAAAAAAAAGTCGAAAATAGAAGATATTAGAAAATGAAAGATTTTATTGTGCTTCCTTCATATCCTCAAGCATTCTGTTTGTCACATTTGTCCTTGGCGCTCAAATTGACTAGCAGTTTGTCAGTAGGAAATGTGGTGCATGCCTAGTTCATTTTACGCTTCAAACTAAAATTCATTTGTATTTTTTTAGGAAGTTATCTGAATTCATATATTCTATACATTGTACTCACTAGATGTTTCGCATCATCTTAACCCCCTTGGTTTGCCTTCTACAGTGTGTTTTCCAGAAAAGTTATCATTTCACTGAGCTTTTATTATTTTTTGTTTTTTGCGGATGTGAAAAAAAATGCTGCTACTTGTCTGTGTTTTTACATGTAGTGTATTGCAATTACGTACAGTAGTTAGTAAAGATCTAAGCTATTATTTAATTTTTTTGACTCAGAACTTCGTAATTATAGGTTCCACTAAAGTTATTTCATGTAGATATGTGAATGATTTAAACAAGTCTGAAAGTGTTACTTATTTTTTTGGTTTTAGGGGGTGGAGACACATTCGAGAGGAAAAGCACCATGGAGTTCAAGGTTTTTCCCTGAGTTCTCTATTCTCTATATGTTAGCTTAAGGCATTCCTCTTGTGACATTAGAAAAGCTATTATCCAAAGGTAAATTTTTTGTGGCAAATGTTTATTTTACATCTGAACTTTTGGGATTTTGTTCATTTGTTTTTTGCAAAATAAAGAGCACTGAACTTTAAACTTGAATTTTTCTGCACTTTTTTAGGGAAAGAAAACTTTTTATTGTCATTTAATTCACTTTTTCAGTTTGATTCAAGTGATACATATGTATAAAACATACCAAAACCATGAATATGCTGCTAGCTGTACTTTAAACCAGTACACTGATCATAAGCTTAAAAACCTTACTAGGGTTTTATATAGTTTTCCAGAATTCAAAAACAACAGTAGGCTTATTCGCTCCGTGTTTCAGTGTTCTAGGTCTTAAATTATTGCAACACTTTCAGATTTGGTTTCAGATCATACAGTAACGTTATATTTATACATACTGCTAGAGAATATACTTTTAGTTTTGAAATGGAATTTTTATAAATGTATTCTTTAATTTAAAAAATGGTGAACTTGTTAAGTTTAAGTCAGAGTACTTAAAAAGTATGTATATTATCCATACAAAAAGTTATGTTCAACGCTTATAATAAGAAATATTCATATCTCATATCGAGATACAATTAATTGAAAATAGCCGTCACTCAGAAGTCTTCACAAGTGGCAGGAGGATTATCATTACTATGGTTTCCAAGAACCCTTTCTGGAGCATTTTCAAATACTAATTTAATTTGGGGAAAATGCCCGCAACATTAATTGCAAGAGCGTTCTCAATTGCTGCAGCTTGCTGTTAGATGCCTACCTTACTTATTGTTTTAAAATATACATATATATATATTTCCAATAGTTTTCCAGGTATTTTCTTCTACCTTTTTTAAAAATAAATTTCCAAAAATAAAAACAGAGTTTATGTATTTTTGTCAATGAAAGTTTTTATTTTGTAGTTTATAGAATTTGTTCCTTATCAGTTTGATACTTGATCAATATTCCTAGACTTTTTAACCTGTATTTACTTTGAAAAAACAACCGTCCTCTATCCTAAGTGTCCTCCCTGTTTTCTTTTCCTTCTTAGGGTGTTTGTTCTCTTGGAATGAAATAGATGCCCATAGATCATTTTCTCTCATTGGGAATTGTGTAGATCACTGTTTACAGTTCTAGTTAAGTGCAGTTTTCACCACACTCTGTACAATTTTTTACAAAGTGCTTTGGAGATTTAATGATCTTAATACTGCCACAGAAGTTTTAAAAGCTCTGTGGGGAGAAAATAAGTTTTTGTGACAACAACAAAAATTTAAAGGATCAAACCAGCTTACTTTTCTCTGCAGAATTGGCTTTAATAAGTTCCCAATTGCCAGGATCATACTGTTGCTTTGTTCACTTACCGTCTTAGTCTCAAATCATTCAGCACAGTTCATTTATCAACTGAGTACAGTAGTCCAGGGTTATGAGTAGGCGCTCTTTTTATTTCCCTCTTTACATCAGAGAAGTTATGTCAGTTTTGCCAATAGTTCTGAAGGAGGCTCATAACTTAAACCAACATTTCATCGTGTATGAGATGCAAATAAACCAGTATTAGTTTATGGTGATGGTTTGACTCAGGCATTTAAAAGGGATATAGGCTAATGACAATGGAACTTATATGGGAGTTTCATTTCCTATTTTGACAATGTATTTCATTTTAAACTTCAACATACGGCAATGTAAGGCATTGAAAATATTCAACATATCAATAGCAATGCAAAGAGGGTAAATCATGTTTTAAATTTTTTTATTTTTTTGTTGTAAATATATGGTACTATAGTACTTTAGGTGTGACCTCTGCTTATCATGGTAGTTAGAATCAGAAAATAAAAATTTGCTTTCTAATTAATACTATTGGTTCACTGTAAATGCATCACCGGATACAATATGAAAAAAAGCAAGATTACGTTTTTCTACCATTGTCCACTTCAGGGCAAGCATGCTTGGTATAGAGCTCTAACTCGTGTATATCTTGAACTGTAGATGTAGTTTTCAGTTGCTGCACTTCAGTTTTTTAAAGACTTGTTCAGTCCAGTGACTATCTCAATGATACTTGCTGGCAGATGCATTTTAAATATGGTTTAAAGAAGACATTTCTGTGTACTGTTCTGTTTAAGACAAAAACAAAACAAAAAAAAGCACTATTGCAAACACAAAATGTGTTCAACTTTGTAGCTATTTTGCATTCCTGTACTTTACAAACTGTCATCAGAGCAAAAGTTTAAAATTAGGTAATGAAATATTTTTGTAAATAAATACCTTTAAGCTGGTATTTTAAAATTGTATTCTAAATTAATGTTTCTGGAAAATGTTCATATATATGTATATGAATGTCTCTTTATGCTGAAGGGCTCTGGTTGGGCAAAATAAAATACTCTAATCTCTCTGAAAGTAAACAAGCCCTTTTTTCTGGAAAATTTGTTGTTTTATTTTTAACCTTTCCTCTGAATTTGTGAAATTAGCCCATTGGCTTAACCTAGTAAGGTAAATAGTGGACCGACATTGCTTCTACATTTGTGAAGGGAAAGTTTCCATTTCATCAGGTAGTTCAAGTATAAGGCAGGTGATGATATATTTGTTAATGGGTCTTTTACGTAAGAGTACACTGAATAAGGGGTGTAATAGAGAGTGAGTGCAAGGCTTTAGGAGTTCACTAGAGTCAGTTCTTAACCATTACTGTGTTTGAATATACCTAGACATTTCTAACAGTTCCTAGTTTAAAAAGGTAGGGGCTTGCTTTTTTGAGGTACACTGAGTAATAAGGCTGTCTTAATTTTTCTGTATTTGTAGTTTTGTATCAGTATCCCAACTACTGTGTCAAAATGAGCATCACTTTAACGGATCTAAATAACAGCGCCCAATAGACCAAACAGTGCTCATTTATGACCGTTTCCACTCCACTCCGGAATAAAGACTGGGAACTCACTAATCGATTTCTTGAACGTTGAGAAGCTATGACCTTGCAGTCCACATGGTGGCAGTCGTGCCTCACTCACTTGGTTGGAGACTAATTGTGCTAGCAGGCAGGTAACATGGGAAACAACATCTTTTGTCATTCCTTCTCAGGATTGGCAAACACCTAACTCAGTTTTTTGTTATAAAGTAATAAAGGTCGGTGGTTTTCAACTTTCCTAGACTGCAAGAGGGGAGAGGGATCTATTTATTTTCAAAATTAATGTCACTTTTTTCCAGGAAGTATAAGCATGGGGAGATGAGATGCTTTTTATAACTATAGAATAATTTTTAAGAAAGATTGGATTATCTCTCAGTTAGCCTTAAAAGGACCTTAAATGAGGAAGTGTTCTGTGTAATTCTTACATCAACCTCCATTACCTGGAAGGAAATAAATTTTTCACTGGTTTTTCATAAGAGATCAATGCAAGATTTCAGTTTTTCCCCAGTTTCTTTACAGATAACACGATTGCCTTGTTTTGCTCTTTTCACTTTTCTTACAAAGATTTTTTAATTATAATTAAATCACTGTGAGATGAAGTTAAGAAAGTTTTGATAATGGAGTTTCAATTTCCAACACCTCATTTGCAACTTCTTACAAAGTTCCAAAAATTTACGATTTCCAACACCCATCCATTCCTTCAACATGTTCATTGACCACCACCCTTCCTTCCCTTTCTCTTTCTCTCCCCTACTCAACTCTTTTTTCCTTTTAGGTACCATGGTTTGCATTATTGTTACTAACAACAGTACCATGCATATCACTTCCTTTCAGCATCCAGTTCTTGTCCTGAGTGGTCATTTCCATCTGTTCTTGTCATAGTGGTCTCTTTGCTCTAACTGCACTCCTACCCCTCCCCCTTTTCTATTGATGGTCTTTGAAAGAAGAAAGACTTAAATCATTCTACTTTTGTGAATTTAGTTTGTATACCACCAATATCCATGGTCCCCAACCTTTTTCCAATCATGAAGGTCTACAGAGGGCTTTAGACTTACCCTTCTTACCCACCCCGCCATTAACTATTACATGATTTTTCTTGTGTGTCCTTGGAATATCCTTAAGGTTCACATATCATATGACTCTTAGCTGAAAAATTCTATTCTGCTTGGCTATGTGCTAGGTTTATTCACAATGTAGGAAGTGAATTTTCTTCTAATCACATCTGTTTCCGAACTGCTTTCAGAAGCCATGAGGATAATAAAGAAACAGATTTATATAATAAAGAATTTGTTATTCGTAGAAGAAAGTAAATAAATCTGAGGCCTCCTTTAACTACGAAACTCAAATTGTAATTTATCTTGTCTCTTGCAAATTTCTGTTTCCAGTGGAAGCCCTAAAATACTTCTGCTGTTCAAAAGTGAGTGCAGTTATACACCTGTCTTCTTTCCAAAACTCCTCTGAACATCACTCTGGGATGGATTTTCTGTCCCTGTCTACCCCTCTCACTTTCCCTTTCTTCCTCTCAAACTCAAAAGGCAGTTAAGTTCAGAAAAGAAGTCCTGTGCTGAGAGTGAGCACTGAAGCAGGATGACATTGTCAAGGTATGGGCAGCCCGAGCACAGTCTTGTTGCACCAGTGTGTCTGATGAGAGTCTGAGTTCATGTTCAAATGAAGAGAAGATTCCTAGAAAGCATTAATACGCGGTGGGGGTTAGCTCATTCTTATAAATGTTGCATCCTTCATGCCATGGGTCTAAGCCGTGCTTCTCAAAAGTTCAGAAACATGATTGGATCATAAACTGGAGTTTGGGTTTTTTTAATTTTTTTAATTCTATAACTCAAGTGGGGTCCACGACTACAAAATCTAACCAAAATTGTAGATACTGCTGATACTGTGGACCACAGCCTCTACGTAGAGCCCTACTGCTTGCTCTTAGATCACATGTTTCAGGCATGTTCTACCATCTAATGGAATTTGTGGGTTTTGTATAGCCACTAACATGAATATGATATCTTGGTCTACCAATGGACTGAGATAAATGTGATTTATAATGCTTAAATGGATTTCAGTAAGTAAATCCTAGAAGATATACACCAAAGATCAAGAAAAAAAGATCTCCAAGTATTGGAAACCTTTTCAGGATGGTCATCCTAGCTCTGAGCTTTCAAACTGTTCTCCTTTCTCCCATGTGAACTACTGACTGGGAAATAAGCCCAGTTCCAAGATCCATCTTTTTTTAGTAACTTTAAAACCAAATGTCGGGGGGCTGGGCAGTTGCACTGGAGGTAAGGTGCCTGCCTTACCTGCGCTAAACTAGGACGGACCGTGGTTCGATCCCCCAGTTCCCCATATGGTCCCCCGTGCCTGCCAGGAGCGACTTCTGAGCGAATAGCCAGGAGTAACCCCTGAGCGTCACCGGATGTGGCCCAAAAAGCCAAAAAAAAAAAAAAAATGTTGTCAAAAAAAAAAAAAGAGAGAAAGAAAGAAAAGAAAAGAAAAAAGGGCAAAAAGATACATGAATACTATGAATACATAAACATATGGAAAAGAAGCCCACACTATTGAAATGCTAATTTGAACTGCCTAGTGCATGCTTCCTAAAGTTGGTCTTTCCTTTTCAGTTTTACCCATACTTTTGACAAGGGTGGAGTGAATGACAGTGAGCAGCCATCTTCAGAAATTTTTGCCAGTAGCCCTCTAGCCTTACTATCTATGTACTAGGGTTCTTCTAACCAAGAATTTTTCTTGGTATGGTAGAACAGTTAATCCAGTTTAACATTTTTTTTTTTTACTTCTGATAACCAAATTCAATACATGATAAATGATTCCATTGTTTGGGAAATAGATTTGCCTGGTATTTCATTCTGAGACTTAAATGTGGACATTACCTTTCAGCCGACTTGACATATCAGTATGAAGGCCAGTTTTTACATCCTTTAATTAAATTGATCCCGTGACCTTTTCCACCTGTTCTACCCCTGTATATCTGTTTCCTTTGTGTGTGTGTGTGTGTGTGTGTGTGTGTGTAACTTGAGATTAATACTGATTTTACCTTATCTCAAGGGTAGTTGTTGGAACACACTAAAATAACCTCTGAAAAGAGTTAGAAAAGAATGTTTAGAACACCAAGCTTTTATGATACTAAAAATGAATCTCACAAAAGCACTGTGATTAAAGTAAAAGCTTGAATAGGGAAAACTAGTAGCAACTCTAACTTAGGGGATCAGTAAATTAAGATTAAATCTGCTAAAATCAGGATAAAGAACTTATAGGTGATCTTAAATTAATGAAAGAAATGAAATAAGATGTTTGCATTTTCTAAGTATCTTGAATTCCAATATTGAACTTGGTGGTATAGTACTTGAGAGGACCAATTGAGTGCCATGTGTTTATGGCAACTATCACCTGTGTATGTATAAGTTCTTCCTAAAATCAATGCTTAATTTCCTTTCAAAAATAAAACAACCATAATCCCAGTGCTCTCTGTAAAGCAGTAGTGATTATTAAGTTAATATATCTGGGGTGCACAGGATTGGATTTAATCCATACAATTTTCATTATGTCTTCTTACTCCTAGATTGTCCAGGTCTTTTTTTTTTTTTTAAAGAATTCTGACACACTTCTAACTCTTCTTGGAGTCAAGATCTCCATATAAGCTCATAAACTTGTTATGTTTCTTAGAAAATTATTTAGTTTCAAGGAAAGCCACTCCAAACAGTTAAGGTCAAAACCACAACTCCTGATGTTTAACTGAAGAGCAAGGCCCCTCTTTATTCACTCAATACGCTCCTTCCTTTTGTTTCATCTGCTTTTGTTTCCTCCTGTCTATCCCATAATCTATACGTTTTTAAAAAATGTAAATAGCAACTTAAAAACTACAATTATTACATTTCAGAATATGTCTTATTCTATTTTTAATATAAATAAATAAATATAAATATAAATAATATAATATAGCCCTGGGATATTCATGCAGTGACCCATGATCTAGTCCTATTTCTGAGTAGGGCAGACCAAGGAAGTGTCTTCGCTCCCTGAACAGGGCCAGAGAAAAGGTCCCAGAGGTGAGGGAAGACCTCATTTAAGACATCACAACTTCATCTCACCCTAATTTTATTAAGCACCTTTCCCCAATACTTCAGCTATTTCTGACTGCGTGTGCAATCACTGCTGTCCCTGTTCTAATCTTCCTGTCCAGGAATTTCAATTCCAGCTCCAATGAAGCTGTTCTTGAAGCTTTGCTGTCTTACTCCATCCTGAGTGAAGGTCAATGCTTTCATTTCATTATGTCAACTGTCCTATGTGACTCTGTGACAGTGTCCTTCCTCTTAGAAATCTTTCTTTTCTCCAGGAATAACTCGTCAGTCTCTCTCCTCTGCTGCAATAACTATATCCTCATAGCTGCAACTTGGTTCTTAGCACACTGTTCTAGTTTAAGGACTCAGGTACCCAACTCCCCTCAATATAGTGAACTTCTGAAGAAACTTCTAGAAAAACTTATTTACCTTGATAACATCAATTTCTGACCTCATAGCTGCCAGGGAAGTGGTAGGAGTATTTGTTGATAAATTAACAAAATTCTATTATGAAATCAAAATACTTAAGCACACAAATAATTTACATGGATGCCAAAATGATCACGTTACATACATGCACATTTTATCTATTTTCTATTTCTGCCACAAATTGGTTCATAAATGCAAAGTTGTTCTTTATTTTAAATGGACTAATATTCCATTTGAAGGCTTTTATAGTTCGAGTGATTCTAAAAGCTGATCAGTTTCTGAAAGCTCCTACTTAACTCTGCAACACAGTCAAGCTCATTCTTAACTCAGTAACCCATTCTGCTGCACATCTATCGTGACATAAGATTGCTTGTCTGATTAATAAGACTAGAGGCAAGAATCCAGGCAATGTGAAGCTAATGGCCTGAAAACTTGAAGTGAGTGATGAATGTCTCAGTCTGCTTCACAATAGTCAATTTCTCAGAACATTCAAATGTGACTTTTTAGATGAAAAATTAGTATTGGGTAACCTACAAATAAAACCATTTTGGTATTTTCTTTCTGGTCTTTTCTCTTTAGTCTATGGGCCAGATTCTAGTAGAAATAAGTTATATCCTTCCTTAAAACTCTGGTCTAGAAAAGTTTGATGTCAAAAGAACTCAGAGTAAAATGCCCAAAGTCAGTAACGAACCAAGGTTAGTTAGCAAAAAGGGCAAGTTTAAAACTCCTTGGACCAAGTCCAAAATTACCTTGGCCTACAAATACCAATACACTTCAGTCTCTTGTTCCAACAGCCCCTTATCCTCAGCCTTATTTTATTTATTTCCAGTTCAGCACTTTGACATGTGCTGAACTTTCTGCCAGGAGCACTCTTGTTCTGTATCTTCACGTGCCTGAAGTTTCGACTTAAATGTCTCCTCAAAGAGGCATTTATTGATGTCAGGGTCTGAATCTGGTATTTTATAATAATTCATCCTTGGGGCCAGAGCAATAGCACAGTGGCTGATGCAGGTTTGATCTTCAACATCCCATATGGTCCCCTGAGTCTGCCAGGAGTAACTTATGAATGCAGAGCCAAGAGTAACCTCTAAGCACTGCTGAGTATGGCAAACCCCCTCCCCAAATAAATAAAACTAGATGATCTTGTTTATTCATTTGTTGGTTTCATTTTTTATGCACCTCTTCTATAATGTACCTCTTCTGTCTAGTGACTTCAGGGTTTTATTTATTTTGTTCCCCATTGTAATCCCAAATCCAGAGTAGTGTCAGTCAGGCACATGGACATCCATTTCCTGAATGAACTGAGGGAACCCAGACTTCCTGAGATGGGGTCCAGTTTAACTGGGATAGGAAAGAGCACTGGATTTAGAATTAGAAAAAGGGTCTTTGGGGGCTAGAGAGACAGTGCAGTGGTAGGGCATTTGCTTTGCAAGCAACTGACCCAGGACGACTAGTGTTCTATACCCGGTGTCCCATATGGTCCCCCAAGCTAGGAGCGATTTTTGAGAGCAAAGCCAGAAGTAACCCTTGAGCGTCACTGGATGTGGCCAAAAAAAAAAAAGAAAAGACAAAAGATCTTTGAGTTTTGGGCATGTCACCTACGGTATGCTCCACCAACTGTATTCTCATCCTTAGAACAGGGACAACAAATGTTTCTTTATAAAGGCTACTGAGGAAAAGTAAACAAGTAATATATGTGAAAGTTTATTATAGATAGAATCAGTTGCTCTATATAAACAAGTGAGAAAATGTGTACTCAGAAATATTTGCAAAAAAAATTCCTCATCTATGAAATTAAATCTAAATAGACAGTTCTAATTGATCTAATGAAAATTTGAAGCTTGCTTTGCCTTATAAGAAAACTCCTTTCTTTATATGACACTGTACTAAAACTAGAAATGTGAATGTATGTAAACAAGCAATATTTCCTGTTCATATTATTCTCTTTAGTGCTTTGGGGCCATTTCTATATTGAAGTAGAAATTGTACAGGCATAAATTAGATGAGAATACACTGATACAGAAGAAATAGCCTTTTGTGTGTCTTAAATATATTCAAAATATTATCACCTAACAGTATGATACAAATATATGTCATCCTTTGCTCTATGCAAAAACCAAAATCACTAACTACAGAAAACTGACTTCGGGGAGCTGGGAGGTGGCGCTGGAGGTAAGGTGCCTGCGCTAGCCTAGGACGGACCACGGTTCGATCCCCCGGTTCCCATATGGTCCCCCGTGCCTGCCAGGAGCGACTTCTGAGTGCATAGCCAGGAGTAACCCCTGAGCGTCACGTGGACCAAAAACCAAAAAAAAAAAAAAAAAAAAAAAAAAAAAAAAAAGAACACTGACTTCGACAAACACAGACTGGACAGAACCTATAGAAGGGCCAATGAGAAAGTTCCTAGCTTAGGCCTCGACCTAGGATTCATACAAAAACCAAGCTTTCCTATTCCAGAGGTCTGACTTTGGCAACTGCGACTGAGCAGAACTTGTGGAACCATACCAAAAGACTCTATCTTAGGCTTTATCCTAAGACCACTAATTACAGAAGATATTACCACATTCCAGTGATTGGAAGGAACAGACAGAACCAGCTGTCTCCTTTCTTCTCTGCAACCACTCAAGAAGGTTAAAAATTCAACATGGTGATTTGGGGAAGAACACCATTTTTCTTGGGTTGACATAAATTTTTCGTTCATGCCTAAAAGGTTTTCCTGATAGTGAGACCTATATTTTCTATTGAAATTCATTGTTTTTATAATTGATTGTTATTTTAGAAGCAAGGACCGAATAACAATGATTGCTGCCGATTACTACAGAATCACTGCTGAAATCATCTCAAACATAAAGGAGATCATTAAAAGTTATTTGCTCCACAAAATAGAAAAACCTCTTTAACAAGAGATTCTGGGAAAACTGGCTGGCCACATGCAGAAAAATTAACTCACATCTCTTTTCTGATACTATCTATGCACAAAAGTTAAATCGAAATGCATTCTATACCTCAGCGTCAGACCTGAAACCATAGGTACATGAGGAAAACACAGATCTCTCCATGACTTTGAAACTAGAAGCATCTGTAAAGATAAAATGCTCTGATCAAGCAAGTGGAATCCAACAGAAACAAATGTAACTACATTAAATTATGAAGCTTATGCAATTCAACGAAAATGAAAACCAGAATACTAAGACATCCTATGAAAAAGGAGAAATTTGCACACCACTCACCCAATAAAATATATATTGGATATATATCTTGATATATCCAAGATACACAAAACCCTGGTAAAATTTTGCAAAGAAAAAAACATTCAACACAATGAAAAAACCAAGAGACATGATGAATAGAAATCTCCTCAAATAAGAAATTCAAATGGACAACAAAATTGCTCACCTGGGAAATGCCAGTCAAAAAAAAAAAAAAACATTATCAGGTATCACCTCACACCACAGAAACTGGCACACATCACAAAGAACAAAAACCAGTGTTGAATTAGATGTTGGGAGAGTGAGACACTTGTTCCCTGATCATGGGATTGTTAACTGACCCAGCCTCTTTGGAAAGCAATACTGATATTTCTCAAAAAAAAAAATAGAAATTGAGGGTGGTGCAAGCCATAAGGCCTTGCATGTACTAGCTTAGTGTAGAGCAGAGTTCAATCCCACGGAATCCCATATGGTCCCCAAGGCAGAGCAATTTCTGGGAACATAGCCAGGAGTAACCCCTGAGTGTCACTGGGCATGGCTTAAAAAAAACAAGCAAAAAATAAATAAAACTTCAGCTTTCTTTTTTTTTTCTTTCATTTTTTTTTTTTTTTTTTTGGTTTTTGGGCCACACCCGGTGACGCTCAGGGGTTACTCCCGGCTATTCGCTCAG
>PVKC010025937.1:0-16305 GCA_004027635.1 Crocidura indochinensis | reverse complement strand
CCGCTGGAGTGGGGGTGGCCGGCGGGCCCGCAGACCGCGGGCTCTGCTCTAATAACCTTTTGTCTCTTCTCCGCCTTCCCATGCCGCCGCCCCTGCAGGACCGCACCCCCAGCGCCTCCCCGGACCTGGGCAAACACTCGCCCCTGGCGCTGCTCGCCGCTACCTGTAGCCGCATCGGCCAGCCGGGGGCTGCAGCGCCCCCGGATTTCCTGCAGGTGCCCTACGACCCCGCGCTGGGCTCGCCCTCCCGTCTCTTCCATCCTTGGACCGCCGACATGCCGGCGCACTCGCCGGGCGCGCTGCCGCCCCCGCACCCCAGCTTGGGGCTGACGCCCCAGAAAACGCACCTGCAGCCGGCCTTCGGGGCGGCGCACGAGCTGCCGCTCACCCCACCTGCCGACCCGTCGTACCCTTACGAGTTCTCGCCGGTCAAAATGCTGCCCTCGAGCATGGCGGCGCTGCCCGCCAGCTGCGCGCCCGCCTATGTGCCCTACGCCGCCCAAGCTGCGCTGCCCCCCGGCTACTCTAACCTGCTGCCCCCGCCGCCGCCCCCGCCGCCGCCGCCGCCGCCCGCGTGCCGCCAGCTCTCCCCCAACCCGCCCCCCGAGGAGCTCCCGTGGTGGAGCATCCCGCAGCCGGGCGCCGGGCCCGGGACCCCGGGGATGTCGGGGAACAGCCTCCCGGGCTCCTGCGCCGGGGCTCCCCACGCCCCGCGCTTCCCCGCCTCGGCGGCCGCCGCCGCTGCTGCCGCCGCCGCGGCCGCCTTGCAGCGGGGCCTGGTGCTCGGCCCGTCGGACTTCGCGCAGTACCAGAGCCAGATCGCCGCGCTGCTGCAGACCAAGGCCCCCCTGGCGGCCACGGCCAGGAGGTGCCGCCGCTGCCGCTGCCCCAACTGCCAGGCGGCGGGCGGCGCCCCCGAGGCGGAGCCGGGCAAGAAGAAGCAGCATGTGTGCCACGTGCCGGGCTGCGGCAAGGTGTACGGCAAGACGTCGCACCTGAAGGCGCACCTGCGCTGGCACACGGGCGAGCGGCCCTTCGTGTGCAACTGGCTCTTCTGCGGCAAGAGCTTCACGCGCTCCGACGAGCTGCAGCGGCACCTGCGGACCCACACGGGCGAGAAGCGCTTCGCCTGTCCCGAGTGCGGCAAGCGCTTCATGCGCAGCGACCACCTGGCCAAGCACGTCAAGACGCACCAGAACAAGAAACTCAAAGCGGCAGAGGCCGGGGTCAAGCGGGAGGACCCGCGGGACCTCTGAGCCCACCTGGATTTTGCTCCCTTGCGTGGGGAGACGGCGCTGTGGGCCATGGGGCTGCAGAGATCAGGGGGCCAGGCTGGTCTTCAGGTCACCCTGAGGATGCTCCTGAGACTGGGACTCCGGATTCTGGAGGGGTCTGGAGGTAGGGCTGAGACTAAGACAGTTTCCAGCTCTGGAACCTCCTAGACGGTCTGGGAGACTTGTCAGTTTGCTGCGGGGGTGGTGAGGGGGTGAGATTTTCCCCCCACCTCCCACCCTCTTTGGCTGACCTTGCTTATAGCAAATGCTGCAGAAGGACCTTGTAAGATCTGGACTAGCGTTCGGGCTTTTTAAATTTTTATTTTATTTTTTATTTTTATTTTTTTGTGAGGACCCGGTCGGGTTTTGTACAGGTTATTTAATAGCTTTGTTAAAGGATTATAATTATAATAATTATAACATTAATAAAACGTGACTTTTTGTTCTCTGCTCCACGCAGAGCTGCAGCATGAAATGTCTCTGTAAAGCGATGAGCAGTTACAGCGTGAAAATAAATACGTTAACTCCGGGTCATCTCAGGAAGGACCCTGCAGAGTCGGTCTTATTTGATCTTTTCTTCTGCTTCCAGGAGATTTTGCAAAGCGGTCAGGTTTCACTGGGAATTGGATGGTTCCTGTAGGCTGCTCAGGTCGGAGGCTTTTCTGGTTTGGGAAGGTTTAGGGCAAAGTGTGTTTGTTGGGTGCAAGGTTTAGAGAAAGCAGGGAAGGGACAGTGCAGTGATAGAGGATAGGGCAAGATTTTCCACTCACAGCTCCAGTTTTGCTGTCTTACGACGTGACTAAGACTTTCCTACTTCTCTCCTAAAAGTTTGCTTTTTGCTGCTCATGGTTCTTTTATGGCGAATACTCTGACTTCCTATTTGCTGGGATTTGCACATTCTCCACTCAGTGGGCTGTGCCGGTGCCCAGAGACGTGCCGGAGACTCGAGGAATAATCATTGTTCCTGAGAGGTTTGGGAGAGAGAGAAAAACCCAGGGCCCTGTTTTGTTTGATCTTTGCCAGGGAACAGAACGTCACTGTCGTATTTCAGCTCCATCTTGACTTACAGCATGAACTTGTATATAGTCTTCTTACTCGCCGACTTAGAAAACCTTAACGTCTTATTTCCAACTACTTAAGGATTTTGCCTAGGCTGGGAAGTTTACTTCCATTTTGTGTCTTGGATTTTTTTGGTTTGCTTTTTTTGATCACGGAAGTTAACAAATTTTCTCAGGGAGGAGCCAAAGATATTCATAGTTTGAACTTATGAAAAATGAGGATATTTATCTTAACTTTCTCACCTTTCTCTAAAATCTGAAGCTTATAAAAACTTTTCCTAAAGTTTTCCAATATTTGAGTTTTAATCTAAAACTGAAAAAAATTAAACTTCTGTTTCAAATTTAGCAAAGTACAGGAAAGATGTTCTCAATTTTGTTAATATATGAATCTAACATAATTACTGGCAAATTTAAATGGAACTCAATTGGTCTTTCACGTTAATGAAACTGCTAAGATTTATAGTTAACTCCTGTTCTCTTAAGTCAGACTGAGGAAACTTTCATAAAGCTTTGAGTTGTGTGTGAGATTTACTATATTAAAAGAGTACCACTGTAATTATAATGAAAATGATTTTGTATACTCCTAAAGAACATTTTCTTTTTATATTTAGAGATATGGTACTAAAGGAATATTAGAATTATTGTGAAAACATGTCTTAAAACTAGTTACCCATAAATATTTGGGAGTATTTAGTGAAAATTATACTGTGGATCTTCAGGAATTTGGGGAAGAAGTTTGGATTACATTTTCAAGAGTTTGGTTGTTTTGTGAGCAATAGTAATAAGTGGTGATGCAGTCACGTAGATTTGCATCTAAGGGTATGTTCTTAATCTAAACATCTCTGAGAATTGTTTCTAAGAGCTGCAAAAACTGTTGCATGAGACCCAGGCCTTGAAATCTACTTCAGAGTCAATAAAGGTTATTTTGGCAGATGACAAGAATAGGCAAATCTCTTTAAAGAGAAGAACAAGAGTTTGGAGTCAGAAAAATTTTACATAGAAATTGTCTTTAATAGAGAAAGAAAAAAGGATAATTTTGAATGAAAAATGCTAATTATTGGAGCCGGGCGGTGGCGCTGAAGGTAAGGTGCCTGCCTTGCCTGTGCTAGCCTAGGACGAACTGCGGTTAGATCCCCCGGTTCCCATATGGTTCCCCAAGCCAGGAGCGACTTCTGAGCGCATAGCCAGGAGTAACCCCTGAGCATCACCGGATGTGGCCCAAAAACCAAAAAAAAAAAAATGCTAATTATTATTGAAGGTTCTATCAATAAATATCTAAACATGAAATAGTGAAGATAAAGTTTATTGTAACTTTGTGACTATTACAAGGAAAATGGATAAAATGCATGCAGTTTAATTTCTAAATGAATATAAAGTATTAAAATGGTTTTCTTAGAATAACAACATGGTGGTTAAAAGGGAAAGTAGACAAATATGTGGCATTTATCTAAATGTACAATGTATATATTGGGAGATCCTTGAACCGTACCTTGTGGTACTCAATTGGTGCTCCGCATGCAGTGTGGAGCTAACTGGGGTTCACCAATTGCAATTCAAGCACTATAAAAACAGAATAAAAACAATTTGTCTTGGTTTTTGGGTCACACCCAGCAGCGCTCAGGGGTTACTCCTGGCTCTATGCTCAGAAATCGCTCCTGGCAGGCTCAGGGGACTATATGGGATGCCTGAATTTGAACCACCGTCCTTCTGCATGCAAGGCAAACACACTACCGCCATGCTATCTCTCCGGACCCATAAAATTATTTTAATGACAATTTTTCTTAAATTTTTATTGAATATGAAATTTTATTTTGGTTTCTGGGCCATACCTATCATAACTCAGGGATTGCTTCTGGCTCTGAGATCAGAAATTACTCCTGGCAGGTGTAGGAGACCATATGGGATGCTGATTTCAAACCCAGGGCAGCCTTGTGCAAGGCAAACACTGTAGCTTCTGTGCTACTACACCGGCTCTGATTCTGAAATTTTTTTAAAAAATGGTAAAATAAAATTGCTAGACTAATTTGACCCAGCAGAAAGATTACACAGCATTGTATTACTGCATATCTGATTTCTGGTTACTTTAAGTGAAAAAAAAAAAAGTGTCATCCAAGTCAGGAAGCTACACATTGATATGATTATCAAATATAGGAAGGCCTTTCATGTTCATTCTGAAAAAGAAGCTTAATAAATGCTTAGAAATCCAAGTTTGACAGGCAGAAATATATGCACAATTCTAAGCTGCTAAAACTTGAACTGCTTCCTGCATTTTTTGTTTCATTAAACTGCAGCTACAGTCATCGAATAATAATTCAATAACATTTAGAGGCTGGAGTAATGACGCAAGTGGTAAGGTGTCTGCCTTGCCCACGCTAGCCTAAGACGGATGCGGTTCAATCCCCCAGCATCCCATATGTTCCCCCAAGCCAGGAGCGATTTCTGAGTGCATTGCCAGAAGTAAACCCTGAGCATCACTGGGTGTGGCCCAAAAATCAAAAAAAATTTTAATAACATTTAAAATATAATGTTTATTTTTGACTAAGCCCCAAGTGGCTGAGCCTGGTAGCGTTCTGGTCTATTTTTGCTCTGTGTTTGGGTTGCTGGGAGCAGTGGTATAGTACAACCATAGGACACTTGCCAGGATCAAACTAATTCAATCACCAGAATGGCTTATGGTCTTCTGAGTAGCACCAGGAATTATTCCTGAGCACAGTCAGGAGTAAGCCTCTAAACAAGCAAACTAAAAAAGATGTGAAGAGATCATCAGAGAGTGTGTGTGTGTCTGGGGGAAACATAAGGATTAAGCCTGACCTTTTTTCATGCAAGTATGTAATACAGCTCATCAAGCTCTCTCCAGTCCTTAAAATTATTTTAAAAGAAGTATGCTAAAATAATATGCATAAATAATACATATAATAAGGCATATTTGTAAGAGGAATGTAATGAAACTCAAGTTAAAGAATTTCAGAAGCAGATTACTATAAAAACTAAAAATTATTTCCTCAGGGCTGGAGAGATAGCACAGAGGCCGTTTGCCTTGCAAGCAGCCGATCCAGGACCTAAGGTGGTTGGTTCAAATCCCGGTGTTCCATATTGTCCTCCGTGCCTGCCAGGAGCTATTTCTGAGCAGATAGCCAGGAGGAATCCCTGAGCACCTCTGGGTGTGGCCCAAAAACCAAAAAAAAAAAAAAAAAAAAGTATTTCTTTGCAGTTTTGCCAGCATCAATAGAGAATGGCTGTGCTTTTTGTTTCCTAGTTTAGGGCCACACCCAGCTCTGCCTTCATAAATTACTAAACACTAAAGTGATTGTAAAGTACTTGCCTGGCTTGCTAAGTAGCAAACCGAGGTTCAAACTCTAGCACCCATCTCTTGAATCCATCAGAAGTGATCATTGAGGGGCCGGGCGGTGGCGATGGAGATAAGGTGCCTGTGCTAACCTAGGACGGTTCCCCATATGGTCCCCAGTGCCTGCCAGGAGCGACTTCTGAGCGAATAGCCAGGAGTAACCCCTGAGCGTCACCGGGTGTGACCCAAAAACCAAAAAAAAAAAAAAAAAAGAAGTGATCATTGAGTGCAGAGCCAGGAGTTGGCCCCAAAATATAACAAACAAACAAACAAAAAGGTGCTCAGGAACAAAATAGTCTGCTGGGGATTAAACTGGCCCAATGCATGCAAGGTAAAAACTCTACCACACAAAGAAAGTTTAATTCACAAATTGTATTCAAGTTATGTTTAAGTTTTACTTAAATTATTTGCTAAGAAAAGTTGTGAAAACTTACTGAGAAAATATTAATGACCAACTTAACTCTTGGCTGCAGATGCTTCAATTTGTGTTACTCATCATCTGGCTGCTTTATTCATTAACTCCACTTTGTCAGTCAATGCAAAACTGAAGTGTAAAGTCAAATTTTAGCAAAATAGCCACAGTCTGATGACATCTCAGTGTGAACCATATGTGGTACTCAGCAGCATTAACATGTTAAGTATCAGTAGACGTATTTTACACAAATTTTAATATGAAGTGTAAAGTGTCACATTAAAAAAAATGTCAGGGGATATAAGAGATGGTACAATGGATAGACCATTTTCCCTGTATCCAGCAAATCTGTGTTTGAATCTCAGCATATGGTTCCTAGAATGATCACTGAACACAGAGCCAGAAGTCACCACTGAACATTACCAACGGTAACAAACCAAAAAAAGGGGTTAAGAGGCGAGAGAGATAGTAAAGCCAGTAAAACTTGCCCTGTACATGATTTATCAATCCTAGTTCAATTTCCATCACCACACATGGTGTCCCAAGCCAGGAGTGATCCCTGAAAACAGCCAAAAGAGTAAGCCCTAAATTCGACCAGGAATGGTCCCCACACAAAAATATTTTTAGTGTGACATAATATCATTTATAACTGATTCAATTAATAATGGAATTATTTTGACAAAGACATTAGAACAAGTTATCATTGACCAAAGATATAATTCAAAGGGTAGGAGCATAATTGTGAGTGTGAGCCTTGAGTTTGATCCCTAGTTTAGTATAGTCCCCTTAGTACTACTGAGTATGGCCTCCAAACAAGGACACTCCAAGAAAAACTAGTTCCTTGGAGTTTTGTGTTTCTGAACTTGTTAAAACACCATTGTTTTCTGCTTTTCTCAAGGGGAAAATATATAGATTTACCTTTAACTGACTAGTAATTTACTCTAATTCTGGTAATGAATGCAAGTAAATTATGTTGAAAGCAGTACAGGAACCTGAGAGACAGTATAGTAGGTATTGTGCTTGCCTTAAATATATCCAAACTGGGATTTGATCTCTGGCACTGCATATAGTCTCCTGAACACTACCAGAAGTGATTCCCTAGTACAGAACCAGGAGTAAAACCTGAGCAACATTGGTGTAGCCCCCAAATAAAAATAATACTGTACAATTGTATTATGCACTGCAAAGATAGTATTTTTCTTTTATTATTTTTCATTTATTATTTTTTATTTTTTTGGCTTTTGGGTCACACCCGGCAGTGCTCAGGGGTTACTCCTGGCTCCATGCTCAGAAATTGCTCCTGGCAGGCACGGGGGACCATATGGGGCACCGGGATTCGAACCGATGACCTTTTGCATGAAAGGTAAACGCCTTACCTCCATGCTATCTCCCGGGCCCGTATTTTTCTAATATCAATTTACATCTTATATTTATATTTAATTATATATAAATATTATTTTAAATCTTAAAATTATGTACATTATTGTACATTGTTTTGCCATTCATTCTTTTTTTGTTTGTTTTTGTTTTGGGGTTGTTGTTTTTTTTGCCATTCATTCTATAAAACATACCAACTTAAAAAGTTGGTTGTGTGGGGTCAGAACAATAATACAGTCTGTAGGGTGTTTGGGTTGCATGCAGTCAATTTGGGGTTGATTGCAGCATCTTATATGGTCCCCTGTGCAATGCCAGGAATAATCATGAGTGCAGAGCTAGGAATAAATCCTGAACTCATGCAAATGTCCCCCCCTCAAAAAATATAAAGGAAAAGAAATTGGTTTTGAGCATGCTTCTTACAGAAACCTATTTGAAACAATATTCGTAGAAAAGGAAATTTCACCCCCAATTCACATTGTGTTTCCATGCTAATACTGTGAATTTAAGTAGTATAAAGCAACATCATTAATGTTTCCTGTTTGATTCTGCTGTAAGAACTTCAGGGAATATTATGGGAATGTTACTTTGTTGTGACTGTAGTTTCAAATTCATATATTAGTAATTTTGGGACTCTAAAATGGCAAACTTGAGCCAGAAAGACAACTCAATAGGCTAAGTGATGCTTGGCATGTAAGAGGGACTTGTTGAACTCTGGCACTGCATGATTCCATGAGAATTCTGGGAATGACCCCAAGTACCAATGGATGTGGCCCAGAAAGCCAAAAAAAAAAAAATAAAGCAAATTGTTTTTACTTATATAAGCTTATCACATGATGAAATAATGACATGTTGAGAGGCTTTGAGATGACTAATGGCTAGCGTGCACACTTTACATCTTGGAGGCCTGGTTTAAACCCTGGCATCATATGCTCCCAGGTCCCACCAAGATTAGATCCTAAAGCATTACCCGGAGCATGTACTGAATAGGGAATAGCACCACTGCCAGATGTAGCCAAAATAATAATAAAATGATGACAATTGCAACTTTAGATCAACTAGCACTCTCACTATGAAACAATCTATTATAGAATCAGATTCAACCTTCAAAGTCTGTGTTATGGTAAATGTAGTTATGCTTTTATATCTTCCCAAACTGAGTACCATTTAAAGCAAGTCATTAATTTTCTATGTAAAAGCATAACCTTTCTTTGGTTTGCATGACAAACGGAAAAAAAAATGGGGTCACACCCAGCAGTGCTCTGGAGTTACTCCTGCCTCTATGCTCAGAAATCGCTCCTGGCAGACTCATGGGACCACATGGGATGCCGGGATTTGAACCACCGACCTTCTGCATGCAAGGCAAATGCCTTACCTTCATGCTATCTCTCCAGCCCCACAGATGGAAAATTTTAAAGAGTCTGAGGCCAAGAGCTGAAATAAGGATATATGCACAACAGCTTAGAAAACACAGGGGGGATGAGGACAAGTATATGTATTTTGTTACAAGGCATAGATAACCACATTGATTAATTCACTAAAGAGCTTGTTTCTTTGGTCACTATAATGGTAGCCTGTTAAGGTGGCTTTCAATATATGTAAACTCAATTTTCCTCTGGTTTTCAGACTCAATACATTTTTTCATTAAAATCTTTGTGTCAATAGTTTTTCCTTTGACTGATTTTAAGAAATACATCTGAAATTTGTGGGCATTGTAAAATAGTTTACATGTTTCTATAGTGGATAAGTGATTTTTTTAAAATAATTTTTACTGTGACCAATGTGAATTACAAATCTTTCACAGTAATATTTGCAGTGCATAGTGGCATTGAATCAGGGGTATCCCACCACCAGTGTTGTCCTTCTTCCACCCCAGTTCCCAGCATCCCCCTCCTTTGCCCCTCAGAGTCCTAGGGTAACTGGTCCCCTTTGTGTATAGCTTGTTGAAGATTGGGTTTCGATTCTGTTGTCATTGACTTTGGGTTTGGTGTTTAAGTCTGATCCTTCTTTATTTCTATTCATTGTTCATATGGCTGTTTGGTTATGGTACCATCCATTATCCTTTCCCCTCAATTTATGAGGCAGAACATGATGATTCAAGTTATGTGGTTCTGTTTGAAAGAAAAACAACAGCAACAAACAAACAAACAAACAAAAACTCTGGAGGAGTCCGTCTAGAGGTTATAGATATCAATTTAAAAAGAAGAAAGAATAAAGAAGAAAAACATAACAACAACAAAAACAAAACTAAACAAAAAATATAAAAAACAAAACAAAATTCAACAAAGATGCAAACTGCTATGAACCATCTCTCACAGAACAACTTTCTGGTAATTTCCTCATTGTTACTATTATAACTTGTTGTCATTTATTCCTGGATCTATGCTCAGGAATCACTCCTAGCAGGGCTCCAGGATATCACATGGAATATCAGGAATACCATGTCAACCATGTCAGGTCAACCATGCGCATGCAATGTTATGTGCCCTAACCCTCTCTTCTATCTCTCCAACTATATCCTCTGCTTTGTATTATAACTTCTTGTTGCTGATCAAAGCACTGCTCATGATTATTGATACATTTTTTTGTTTGTTTTTTCTTGGGTCACACCCAGCAGCACTCAGGGGTTACTCCTTGCTCTATGCTCAGAAATCGCTCCTGACAGGCTCAGGGGACCATATGGGATGCCGGGATTCGAACCACCATCCTTCTGCATTGCAAGGCAAACAATCTACCTTTATGCTATCTCTCTGGCCCCTGATACAGACATTTTGGTGACTTCCTTTTTTTTTTTTTATTTTCCTTCCATTGTCCTTAGTGAATACAATGCAGCATAATCCTCAATAGAGAAATTGGCACTAAAATGCAGTCTGTGCATGTAAACTGAAGTTGCTTTTATGTCTCACACATACTAAAGTAGAATTAAATGTTATATTTTATTGTCTAACTAATACCAGCATTCAAAGCATGGGAAATAATCAAATTTTGGTTTAGTGTATGGAAAACCAATAGCTTTCACTTTGTTTTGTTTTGTGTGTATATGTGTATGTGTTTGACTGTGGGGTGTTTTGGGTTTTGTGTGTCTATTCTTTGTAGTGTTCAGAGCTTCCTTTTGGTTCTGTTCTCAGGAATCATTCCTGGTGGGCTTTGAGGACCCTACAGAGTAGCAGGGATCAAACCCAAGTTGCTATGTGCAAGGCAAGTGCTGTCTGCTGTAATGTCAGACCCCAGGTTTCACTTTTCAAAAGGTTTTTTCAGTATGGAAGAAGTTCGGTCTACCTCTTCCAAAGTGGAAGGTAGTTTTACACTAACCCAGCAACTAACAATTAGTTTATAGGTTTTTTTTAATGTCAAAAATAATTTAATTTTGGGCCAGAGCAATAGCACAGAAGGTAGAGTGTTTGCCTTACCAAGGCTAGATCCCGGACATCCCATATGGTGTCCCAAGCCCTCCAGGAGTGATTCCTGAGCACAGAGCCAGGAAGTAATCCCTGAGTATCACCAGGTATGGCCCTAAAACCAAAAACGCTTTTTGTTGTTGTTGTTTTCTTTTCTTTTTTTTTTTTTTTTGGTTTTTGGGTCACACCTAGCAGCGCTCAGGGGTAACTGCTGGCTTTATGCTCAGAAATCGCTCCTGGCAGACTCAGGGGACCATATGAATGCCGGGATTCGAACCACTGACCTTCTGCTTGCAAGACAAACGGAGGCTATCTCTCCGGCCTCATCAAAAAACTTTTTAATGTCAAAATTCTAATATTAAGAGGACAGTGAGATGGCTCAAAGAACTGGAGCACATGCTTTGCCTGAGCTCAGTCCTTAGCTCAGTGATCCCCTGAGCACAGAACCAGATATGGCCTCACACCGAAAACAAACAAGAATTCTCTTTTTTTTTTTTTATGGTTTTTGGGTCACACCCGGCAGTGCTCAGGGGTTACTCCTGGCTCCATGCTCAGAAATTGCTCCTGGCAGGCAAGGGGGACCATATGGGGCACCGGGATTCGAACCGATGACCTTTTGCATGAAAGGCAAACGCCTTACCTCCATGCTATCTCCTGGGCCCACAAACAAGAATTCTAACATTAGATGTATACTAAAATTTTCTGGGGCCAGAAAGATAATATGCTGTACCCTGCCCCAATAAAGCAAACACAAAAGTAACACTAAAATTTTCTAAAGATTATGGCAGTATCCAGATGTCATCTGTTTTTTTTATTGGGGAGTGGACCATTACCCAGTGATGCTTAGGAGTTTTTCTTGGCTCTTCACCCAAGGATCACTCCTGGTGGTGCTTAGTGAACATATAGGGTGCTGGTACATGCAAGGCAAACACCTATCTGAAGTATTAACTAAATTAATAGGAGTCCTGATGGTGGTGGATGATGGTGGATGGATGGATGGATGGATGGATGGATGGATGGATGGATGGATGGATGGATGGATGGATGGGCCTTTCTGGGCCTGCCCAGTGCCTGCAGCTTCTTTGGCCTGGCAGAGCTGAGGGTCAGGGAGACAGCAAGGAAATGATTCACAGGCAGTCAGTTGAAGTTTGGAGACATGAAGCTTTATTTAGGCCCTAACCACTATGTGTATATCTCACATGACTTCTAAGCTAAGCAGCCTCTTTCCTGCTTCTGCATCTATCCTGTCTCACATCTCTCCATGCTGCTTCCTTTAGAGGCTTCTCAATGAATCTCTCACACCCCTCCTCCAGACAACCCCTTAAATTACCAACCAGACCCTCTTAGCTATGGGAGGGTCCCCCTCTCCAGGAGAGATAGGCAGGAAGTTGGGGGGAAGGGCAACACCTATCCACTTGCTGTACTATTGCTTTAGCCCCTCATCTCCCTTTTAAAATATAAAGTCAAACCATTTAGTTACTTGAGTACTTGTTAATGATTTTGTATTTAACATAATCTAAAACATGGGTGGAAAACATCTGGCCCTCAGTTTAATTTCATTCAGTTCACAAGGCAAATATCAAAGCTAACTCTTCATTTATGTTTATGGTTGCAAAAATGTGTGCTAATTTGAAAAATATTTGATGGCAATTTCCTAAGTCTACATAAGGTACCATGAAGCGTTTCCATTTTTGCAAGTTTTGTTTATATATATTACACATTCATATATACACACATTAGTTTTGGGGCCACAACCAGTGTGTTCAGGGATTATTCCTAAATCTGTGCTTAAGGGTCACTTGGGACAATACTCAGGACCATATGCTATTTTAGAAATTAGACCTGAGGTCAGCCACATGCAAGGCCAGCACTTTAACCCTTGTACTATTTCTCCAGCCTAAATTCTGTGTATTTTTTTTTCAAAATGTATGTTTCTTCACTTGCAAATGTCACACATTCTCTGCTATATTCATATTCATCTCTGGCATGAAAGTTTATCTTTTGTTTATCTTCTTTGTCTTAAAATATCTATGCTCATTATTTAAATTTTTCTATAAAGCAGAATTTGACAGGATTTTGAACTGTAAAGTGCTATATTTTTAATAGATGTTTACATTCCTCAATCTAAATTTTACATGTAAATGAATTATATTTGTGGTTTGGGGGTTGTTTTGTTTTCTTTTGACTACATCTAGCACTGTTCAAGGCATAGTCCTGTCTCTGTGATCAGAGAGCCATATATGGTACCAAGGATAAAACCTGGCTGATAAATTAGGCTAAAAATTTTTATATAATCATGACCCCAGTGATTCTTAAGAGAGACTGCTGGGGAACACCAGCAGAAAAGCTCTTTCTTAACAAGAAAAACTCTGGGTAGGAAAAATTCTTGCAATTTGACAGCCCATTGAGCTCTCTCTTTGACCCCAGTCCAACTTTCACGAGCTGCTTACTAGGTTGACTTTCAGAAAAGTTTGAGATAAATTATGTGGGCTACACTATTGTAATTTGGAATATATAAGAGTGAGCCATTGGTGGCACAGGGCTAATACCTGGGGGGAAAGGCACTACCAGAGAAGCTGAGGTCTGTCTCTACTAGTGTGTGACAAGGACAGGGTGATTTTCTTTTTGTCTTCATGATCACATGACAATTATTTTTTGGCTTTTGGGCCACACTTAGTAGCGTTCAGGGGTTACTCCTGGCTCTGTGCTCAGAAATTACTCCTGGCAGTACTCGACAGATCATATAGGATCAAATCCAATTAAACCCAGGTTGGCCATATGCAAAGCAAAAGTCCTACTTGCTGTACTATCTCTCTGACCCCCAGAGAGCAGGTGATCTTCTCCCTACTTCATTGTTCCCAGCATGATCTGCTGCTGGTCCCCAGAGTGTGAAGTAAATTGTGACAAACTATGCAGGAAGCACAGAAATGATTGATAATAAGAACTGCTGAAACTCTTCACAGGCAGAAGCCAAATAAAACACTCTCTCTTTAAAAAATAAATAAATAAAAGATACCACACAGTGCTCCCTTTCCAGCTCCTTATTTCCTGTGTGTTGGCAAAGGGGCCCTCTTAGGAACCAGTGATGGAGTTTTCATCTCCAATACTGCTTTCCAGCTCTGTCCATGCTCGGGCACCCAGAGGACTTCCTTCAAGGATAGGTTTAGTTCACGGTTTATAGGATTCTTCTCACATGGAGATAATGTTTTAGACACTGGGGATGCAGCAGTGAAAACAATGGGCAAACTTTATGTTATCTGGAGATCGACACCCTACAAGGACAGTAAATACATAATAAGGATTAGAGAAGAGAGAGAAATGCAAGTGGCAGTTTTTTCTACCCCAGTCTTGGAATCACATTTCTTTTGGTTCAAGTGAATCTTTAAGGTTAGCATAGATTTTATTTGGGGGGAGGGGGGTTCGGGGAACACCTGGTAGTGGTCAGGGGTTACTCCTGGCTCTGCACTCAGAAATCATTCCTGGCAGGCTTGGGGGCCATATGGGATGTAATCCAAGTCGGTGTCCGGTCGGCTGTGTGCAAGCCAAATTAATGCCCTACGGCTGTGCTATCATCCCAGGCCCAGGTGAACATAGTCTTAAGGGGAAAGATTTAGACACACCTCTTAATGTGAGAGTAACAAAGTCCCTTGGGCTAGGAGATACTGTAGTTGTTGATTAACTGTGATTTGCCACTCTGGTTACCCTCCTCATAATGTCTGTCTACTCATTCATTCAATCTTATTTTATTTATTTACACACTGTTTCCTTTCAAAAGGTATTTGAGGACACCTAGTTGTAACTACCAACGAACTGATGGGATGGAAGCAAAGCAAAGGAATTAGGTTGATATCAAGTAACAATCTCATACATATATCCCTTTATTTATTTTAAATAAATTAATGTTGTGCTACTGCAGTCTCAGAACAGGAGATAGGAGGGATGTAGTGACATCAAGTGCAGTTCTAGTGGAATTTAACCAATTTTAAAGTACTCTCCTAATGTATAACTGCAAGTGCTCTTTACAGAAATATTACATAAAGGGCTGGAGAGATAGCATAGTAGTAGGGCATTTGCCTTATAAACAGTCAACCCAGGACCAACGATGGTTCTAATCCCGGGATCCCATATGGTCCCCTGTGCCTGCCAGGATTGATTTCTGGGCACAGAGCAAGGAGTAACCTCTGAGCGCTGCCAGGTGTGGTCCCCCCAAAAAAAAACAAACAAAAAAAAAACAAAAAAAGAAATATTACACAATGGTCCAGGAGCTATAAATATGCAATACACAAGCTTGCACATTTTAGAGAATTAGAAATAATTTTGCTGGAAGTTTGATTCAAGAGAATAACTTAAAGATAAGTCAGTAAAGTAAGGTATTGCAAAGTGATTACATGAACCACAATGGTATAGAAATACATTATTATTATATCATCATTATTTTTTCTCCTCTCCCCTATCATTATTATTATTACTATTATTTATTTTACAATATTATGTCTTGTGTGCTTTGAGACCAGGTGACATGTTATGTTTCTACTTCTGGAGCAAATAGCATTTATTTGTAAAATAAATGTATTTAATAACTACTTATTTAAAGAGAGTAGGACTGTAGTAATACAGCAGGTAGGGAATTTGCCTTATGCATGTCTAGCCAACATTCCTGGAGTTCATATGGTCCCTGAGCATCTCCAGGTTTGCTCCACCCCCCAAAAAAAAGAAAGATAAAACAGCAAAAATCACCTAAGAGAACACGGATTCCTGAAGCTTGGTAAATACTAGCCTTGGTATTTTTGAGAATGAGATAAGTTAAGGAGAAAGTAACATTTTAAAAACCTTAGAAATATTTATTCTGGGACCCGGGAGATAGAATGGAGGTAAGGCGTTTGCCTTTCATGCAAAAGGTCATCGGTTTGAATCCCGGTGCCCCATATGGTCCTCCGTGCCTGCCAGGAGCAATTTCTGAGCATGGAGCCAGGAGTAACCCCTGAGCACTGCCGGGTGAGACCCAAAAACCAAAAAAAAATTTTTATTCTGATGAAATTTCAAATATATGTACACATCAATTTCTGTTCACTTTGGCTAGACTTGGGTGACAAGTGCTAGGCACAATGTTAGATTGCTCATTCTTTTGTCCTGACATATTTTATTGTCAATTGAGTGTCATGAAGTGAGGAAAAGGGGAAATAGAAAATAGGCGAAGAGCAAAGACTAGACTGGTTGATCCTAAAGATGACCTTCAAGATCTTAAATGTAGGAATGTCTTAAGGTTTTGCCAACTACAGTAGAGGATGAAACAATGGGAGATTGGAGTTGGAGTCTAAGCACAAACTTCCACCCCCAAATTGCCCCCCTCATACCAGAATTCTTGAATGCTTTATCTCTAGTCAATACTCGTTCTCCCCCCTATCACACACACACACACACACACACACACACACACACACAC